>CABHPQ010158661.1:0-36606 GCA_902168405.1 Peromyscus aztecus
TCATACTGAAAACACATCTTGGTGCTCAACATTGTGAGAATTATGCTGAAAACTGAGAAGACAGACATGTACTGGAATGCATCCTGGGTTCAGCCACTGAGCACCGAGTATGAAATGCAGATGTGAGTTAAGTGCAAAGTGGTGCCCATTCTGAAGGAGTATCCAGGATGATTAAGAATTAGGGAAACTAAAACCACATAAGACTCAAGGGTGAATACAACTGTGAAATTTGAGAGAGCTTTTCTGTAATGCGAGGGACTTTTATTTTCAGATGAGTCAGATCTAGGGGAAGGCAACTCTTCACAGCTCCCCACATAGGATGCTAAGGTGACATTTTTGGAAAGAGGATAATCTGATTTTATAAGAAGCACTCTCATGGAATATTTGTCTTCAAGAGCATAAAAGCTTTGCAAATGCTAACAGAGATGTCTACTTATGCATGTATGCACACACCATGCTCAGGTAGGATGAATGAACAACCATTAGCTGCATATCATGAACATGAAGACACATCCTCAAGCAAAGAAGGGACACTAAAGTGGGGCTGAAAACGGGACAAATACCTTCCTCCTTTGGTAATGTACATGTCACCTGAGAAACCTGTATAGTACAACTGTAAATAAATTCTTATTCCATGGGGAAACCTGACATGGTCTCTGTGTGGAATGGGGGTCAGTGTTAATACACAGGAATCAACATAAGCACATATGGGCAAGGATATTGCTTCGGGTTTACATCACGGCAGTGTAAACAGAGAGCTGGGAAACCTGACCAGGCCCAATTTGACTTCATCCCTTCCTCTATCATAATCTGTGGAAAACAAGCAAGGTAGCAAGAACTCTAGCAGAATTTTGACTCTGGAGTGATCTTCAGCTGGAAGCCTGTGGAGACACTGGAGCAGCTCCCAGAAGAAGATAGTGTTAGTCAATTGTTCCAATGGTCTCTAGTGCCAGATTCCTTTTACAGAGAAAAAAAGTAACTTTTTAAGTCACTATTTGTTTTAGCATTCCTCAGTATTTCATGTGGACAGAGATAATCATAAGAAAAAAACAATATTTAACAATCCATATTTTAGTAACTGTAATAAACCATATATATGGTTCTGCAATAAAAATTTATTCTTCAAAATAGGTATTACAGAATGCAGTAAATATAGGTTAGATTTAAACCATATATATGGTTCTGCAATAGAAATTTATTCTTCAAAATAGGTATTACAGAATGCAGTAAATATAGATTAGATTTTCTACTTTGTAGAATAGAAGAAAAGGTTGAGAAACAGAGAACAATATGCTTCAGATTAAATAATAAGTAAGTTGTGCACACAAAATGTTGTTTCCGTTTTATGCTTCCAAAGTTCCGGTGTTTATACAATGGGTACACTGTTTCTTAATTTACACATGTGCACATACAATGTTTATTTTCTATTTCAGAAACTTTTGGTGGTTTTAATAATTTGAATCAACTATCGTTTTTATTTTTATTACTTTTAAATTAATTATTTTGTTAAAATGTTAAAATGAAAGTTCACAGCTTTCAGAAATGCATACCAGTTTGGCTTGCAGTTCACTGGTGAATGCAAATGTGTTTCTAAACACACCAATGGGATTAGGCAAGGATCCTCCTTGAGTGAGAAGAGAGAGAGAAGGGAAGAAAAGATGAGAAAATGGAGTGTTTTCAAAGATATTGATGGGTTTAACAACTCACAAGCTACCAGATGCCCTTGTGAGGGACATTCTTGATTAGACTATTTGAATCAGTAAGATCCAGCTTAAATTTGGGCATCACCTCTTGGTGGCAGCTCAGACAAAAGGATATGGAAGTATGAAACAACTTGTTTTTTTGTAGTTTGGCTACATTCTATAGCTCTCCCTGGGAAGTTCCTCTATTCCATGCTGAGGTATTCCTTCACCAATTTATAAAGCAACTTCTTTTGGATTCCAACATTGAAGAGAGATCAGAATTTCTCCAGTAATATTCTAGTCTTTTAGCACCAGATTGGGATTTCTAAGATATCCCATCCTCACAGACTGAGCAAATACTGCAGTCTTGACCTTTTCAGTGTGAGACAGCCCTTGACAAACTATCAGGATGACATTTTGTAGGCCAACTTAATAAATTCCTTATATATTTCTATTAGCTATGTTCTTTTAGAGAACCCAAACTAATATAGCTGTTGACATACACACATAACTCTTATTTCAAAGAATGTCAGAGATACTTTTTTTCTGGAGCCAAATCTGAGTTACCCAGGAGCACAAGTTTAGGGAACCCAACATTCCATGTTCAAATGTAGTAATAGTTTGATAGAGATTTTGTTGTTGTTTTGTTTTTAGTAATAGGACAAGTGAAGTCAAAAATTTAGGCACTTTTCAAATATACTGGTAGAAACATTACGATGGCAGGTAAAAAGGAAGTAGAGGAGTCTCCATTATAGGCCTCGAATGCTGGTTGATGATACTCTAGCCTTTTGGTTGTATAAGCTAGGGGTCTGTTAGTACACTTTAAAAGGTTTTGCTTGTTCACCATAAGGATGTTAGTTCAGAAAAAGAGGTGGGCACTAGAGGGCTAGTAATGGAACTACAAACAGCCCAAGATAAACTGTAACTGGGCTCTAGACTGCAACAATATATACCATATCACTGAAGTCCTAACTGGTCAATCAGCCTTGCAGAAGGCTCAATGGATGGTGGAGCTTGCTTCAGGAGCTTTCTTTTAGGTGATATGCCAATACATCAGCTTCCTACGAGTGGAGTCACTTCATACTCTTAATTCTATACTTCCCATTCAAAAGCAAGCCTGATACCGACTATCTCTTCTCAAAGTAGTGATTTTCATCTTATTAATGGATTTTGTGGAGGAATGTCATCTCTGACAGTCATTTACAATTTTCTCATGGGGCACAAATTTCCATAGCGTTGGGCTACTTTCCCCAGAAAATTTTGACTTTTTCCCTGTATGGTAGTGAGAGTGCAAACCCTTGTTGACCAGCCATACCTACCTCCTGATTGAGATACACATCAAACTGCCAAACTTCACAGTAGGGCAGCATGTGGTAACTTTCTTGAGGACACTTATTTTTCTTATAAAGGGAACTTTCATTAAGAGATTTTTTTTTTATTTATTCTACATATCAACCACAGATTCCCCTGTCTTCCATCCTCCCATGCCCCAGCCCTCCCCTGTAACTCACCCCCATTCAAACCTCCTCCAAGGAAGGTCTCCCATGGGGAGTCAGCAGAGCCTGGCACAATCAGTTGAGGCAGGTCCAAGCCCCTCCTCCCTACACCAAGGCTGTACAAAGTGTCTCAGCATAGGCACCAGGTTCCAAAAAGCCAGCTCATGCACTAGGGACAGGTCCTGGTCCCACTGCCTAGGGGCCCCCTAAACAGTTCAAGCTAAACAACTGTCTCACTTATCCATACGGCCTAGTCCAGTACCATGGGGACTCCTCAGCTATTGGTTCACAGTTCATGTGTTTCCACTACTTTGGCTAGTTGTCTCTGCACTTTTTCCAATCATGGTCTCGATATATTCCGCTCATCGAATCCCTCCTCTCTCTCTCATCGATTGGACTTCCGGAACTCTGCCTGGGACCCGGCAGTGGATCTCTGCATCTACTTCCATCAGTCACTGGATGAGGGTTCTATCATGAAAGAGTATTTAGCTCTGATCACCAGAGCAGGTCAGCTCAGGCACCCTCTTGACCATTGCCAGTAGTCTATGGTGGAGTCATCTTTGTGGATTCCTGGGGACCTCCCTAGCACTCTGTCTCTTCCTATTTAAAGGAGAATTTCAAATCTATTATAAGAGTTGTTCTGTGATGTGTATATATACATTAGTATGCAGAAACATATATGACCCCAAATAGGGCATCACATCCACAAATATCTATTTCTATCACTACATTTTAACGATAATTTGCCATAAACTTGGATCTGATATTTGTTAATATATAGTTTTAATTTTATCAAATTTAATTTCTTTGTGTGTACCTATACATGTATGTTTACATTCAAAATGTCACACTAAGGGTGTGGAGGTCAGAGTACAATTCATGCAAGTTAGTTTTCTCTTTCTATGATGTGAATTCCAGTGATTAAACTTAGAACTTCAGGCTTGTCATCAAGAGCCTTATATCCTGAGCTGAGCCATTTTACCAACCTTAAGTCGAATATTTGTTAGTGAAATTTTTACATCTTGATTTATTTTTGTTGCTAACATGTAAGAAAATAAGCCTTATCATTTTCTTATGAATTTCTCATTGAACACATGTTCCCAATTTTATTTTATGCTTGTTTAGATAAACATATTTGCTTTCATAGATCAGTATAACATCTGCACTTAATTATGATTTTGACTTTTAACTATTTAATTATAACTTTCCCAAAGACATTGCCATTTTAATACACAAATGATAAGACTATCTTCCCATCTTTCATTTTGTTTGGAATGTCACCCATGTGTCAATTTTAACGTGATTTCCAATATTGATTTTAACTTATGTTTATGTTAATGACATCATCTATGTCACTAGGAATCCACTGTTGAATCTGGTTCTGCATTTTAAGCCAGTAATACCCACTGAACTCTACCAGGTACATGTTTTGTATCACAATGATAAATTTTTCTTCTTTCACTTAAAGGTAACAGAGAACAGATTTTTTTTTTACCATTTTCCCATTATTTCAAAGGACCCCCATGTGAATAAATCTATGTGAATGCATATGAAAAATCACAAATGTTCATGAAGATGTTGTCCATGTGAATGTATATAATGTCATATATTTAATTTATATAGATGATTTAAAATATTTAATTTTTAGAAAGCACTTATTTTTATGGTTTTTAATATTTATTTAAAATATTTAATGTTTTTAATTATGTTTTCATGTGCATATGATATTTGCCCACAAAAGCCATAAGATGGCATCAGTCTCTGGGAATTGCAAGTGTTGTGAGCTACCCAGTATAGGTTGGGGGTCTTCTGCAAGAACAGCACTCTTCATCACTGAACCATTTTTTCTGCTCTAACCAATTTTTTAAAACTAGTTTTCAAAATTTGGTCAACTTCATATTTCTTTTATGTTCTATCTTTACCACCATTGTCAAATTTTACATAGCTTAGTATGTCCTATACTCATATTCTGTTTTATTTTAACTGTCATGACCATGCCCTGTTAATTCAATGCCATTTTCTGAGTTTATGTGTGTTGACACAGCTTTTGTTGGATGGTTCTGTGACAATTTAATCTAAATTTCCAGGATCAATTAATATCTAAAACTGTATTTCAGGCATCTTGGGCAAAGCAGAGATCATGTTTTCTCTCTTAAAGAGCAAGTGAACATCTTCATTAGTTTATTCTAAAAGTACTGAATTCATAGTTGACTAATTCCTACTCATCTCTGCTCTATATTAATTTATTGCTTACTTTCTTTAGAATCATCACATCACACTTACATACACATTTTGACTCACACGTTTCCAAACATTCTTTCTTTTTCTATACAGGAAACAATGAAGTGACTGGGGACCCTGCGAACTTCTTTGACTCTGTCTCATTATTTTAAATAAACTGTTCATTTGCCATTGCTTCTAGATATTATTAAATTCTAATTCTTTCATTTTTTTCAGAGAGATTTAGGAGAGAAATCTCTGTTTATCTTAAAATAATCATGTGGGAGTAGTTTGCGATTGTTAATTTAATGAGTATAAAAAGAAATAGAAACTAATACATAATAGGCTGTGTTATTTCTAACTCATGTAATAACTGTTTTTTCTTTGGAAGATAATATACAATTAAATTTTGTACTTTTTATACAAAACTATTCTTAATTTTAAACATATTCATGTATACATAAACAGATATGTACATTTATACTACTATAGCAATAAAGTTTCAGTTGTTGACAGTGTGAACATTAATTATCCTACTGTATCGAGGATTAAGGTATAAATTCAATGCATCCTCACAACTCCTGTATTTCAGAAACTCCCTGACTGCATTTCTACCACTCTTTTCCTGTGTCTCATATACATGCTAACATTCTGAGTCCTCATTGGGATATGTTTCTATTTCTTATAATCACTTGCATTTATAGTCCTGATACTTGAAAAGAAAGTTAAATTCCTTAGGCCTAAGCTAGTTCAATCTCAATTTCTATTTTACAATGAAGAAAATAAACAATTGGCTAAGTTTCTAACACTTGTTATCACTACTAAATGTGATTTTCTTCTTCCTTGGTAGTTCTGAATTGTATTTACTTTGAATTAATAAAGCTTAAGTCAGCAAAACCCAACCCTAGAGAGAGGAAGTAGGCATGAGAATCCACTCCATCTGAGGAACTATTGACAATTGATACTTGTTGGAAGAGTGAGAGTCAGTTTCCTCTAAGGGTATGGCTCCTGGTAGGAGCCACAACCAGACTCCAGTGGATATTCACAAGTCTCTTTATTCCTGTTTCCTCCTTTCCTCTTTTTCTCCAGATTTCTTATCATTTTCCTCTTCCTCCTTGTCTCTCTCTCTTCTTATCATCCTTTTTCATCTTTGTCCTCCTCTGCCTTCTCCTTCTCTTCTTCCTTATTCATGTACCGAGCCTTCACATCTACTAAGCAATTGTTCTACCATGTAACAACAAATTGCCAGTCCTAAGAAGCTATTTCTAACCAATTATTTAATTGTTCACAATGAAATGCATTACGTGGACCAAGAATTATTACTCTCCATTTTATTAGCATCAAAACTTTCCTTTTGTACTGAATTACAAGAGATAAAATGTTTGAACAAAATGCTCAATAACAAGCTTGTAATTTCCATTGTCCAATGTTCTTTTCTATGTTTCTATGTTGCTAACAGGATTATACAACATAGGGAGATCGTCTTAGAAAAGAAGTTTTGAGACATCATTCTCAAAGGAATTTTTTTTTTTTTTTTTTTTTACTTTTAAGTCCATACAAAACATTGGCAGCTTGTATCCACGTTCAGCCTTCAAGTAATTGTGTCTCATTCTTGAAGTGACTCTGACTGTAGTGTCTGCTGTGGTGGTTTATCATCAGCCTTGGGCTTTCTGATGCAGAATGTCTCTCTTCCCCTGTGCTCCTCCTACTCCTGCTATTTCTCCAACCATTCTACAAAAGTATGTGGTACTTGCAGACAGCTATCTTGCTGAATGCTAACCTTTGTTGAGCTTTGCATAGTAAATTATTATTCTGATTGGGACTCTATAATATAAAAGCTAAAAATAGTTAGGGTTACCCCAAGGTATTTTATATTATTTATGGCTATTGTAAAGGGTGATGTTTCTCTGATTTCTGTCTCAGACCATTTATCATTTGTATATAGGAGGACTACTGATTTTTTTTTAGTTAATCTTGTATCCTGCCACCTTACTGAAGGAGTTTATGAGCTGTAGGAGTTCCCTGATAGAATTTTTGGGGTCAGTTTTGTATACTATCATATCATCTGCAAATTGACTTCTTCCTTTCCAATTTGTGTCCCCTTGATCTCCTTTTGTTGTCTTATTAGAGATGGGATGTGTGGGTGGTATGTAGAGTGAGTAGAAAATTTCTTAATAAAGAAAAATGAAAAAAATAATAAAAGCTAAAATATATCAACATAGGAGTTTCATTGCTAAGAGATCCCCCGGTTGTTTAATAATACCTCTTTAAGTGCAAGCATTCCCTCATGACTGAGTAGCTCCCAGGTACTTGGAGTATTTCTTGTAATTTAATTTTCTAGACAGTATCTTTTTTTCTCCTGTGACTGGCTTTAAACTCACTGTGTAACTCAGACTGTCCCAAATTCTTAATCCTCCAGATTTACTTTCTCAATTGTTGAAATTCCAGCCAGGTCCTACTACAACCATCTTTTGTATACTTCTTAACCCATAAACTAGACTATAGACATTGAAACTCCCTGACAGAAAAGGTAATACTGTGTGTGTGTGTGTGTGTGTGTGTGTGTGTGTGTGTGTGTGTATAACACTGTTAGGTAACTATTCACTATTCAACTATTAGCAGGCTTGGTGGACATTAATGTTAGACCCTTCTTTCAAAGTCAACAGCCTTTAAGCAAAACATAAGAAGATCAGAAATTAGATTATTAATTAGAATAATGGGGCCTGTGTTTTCTGTCTTATCTTAGACCATGACATCTTAGAATGTCACTTACACATGACCCTATATATCTTCCTCTGAAAAAGAACTCAGTATTTCTGAGCAAAAAATAAATTCATTGTATTTATACTTTATAGAGTTCTCTACTAAAAAACTAGTACAAATAGACCTATCAATCACATGGGCATTGCTAAGACCCTTAAGGTAAGTTATTTATTTTAGATATTTTGAAAGATAGTACAAAGGCAACCTAAAGCATAGATCAGAGTGATGACCTTTTTATCCATTGTCCAGGCTTACACCTTCAAGTACTCTACTTTGCTTTATAATAATCTTTGTCTATCTGCCATGCTGCACTTTGAGTGTCTCCTATGAATTCTTCTGACAGAGATCACAAGGGCCAGGGAGATGGTGTGTCCATACAGAGACCGCAGAGACAATAAGCTATGAATCCAGAAGTTGGTGAGAATATTCTGGTCTGAGTTGACAGAATTCAAAGTTGGTCCTACTCTTTGTCACTGTGATGCATAATGCAGTGTTTTCTGGGCTCACATTTATACCACAATGTCCTTTCGCAAGCTATATGAAACAGGCTATTAGATCCTAGAAATAATAAAATCAAGGAGATAAATTAAAAATACTACATCTCTTGTCTATTAGAGATCACCTAACCTTCTTGAATAACCCATGATCATCTTAACATTAAACTGGAGATCATATTTATGAACATATCAAGTTAAAATAAAAATATAATCAGATAACAAAAGGCAAATAATTCTCATTACCAGAGACGTTAAAAACCAAGTTGCAAGTCTTATGAGAATACCCCAGTGCTTTGAGTAATGATAACTTAGTTAACCTTATATTCTTACTATTATTGGAAATAACTAATCTCTATTATTAATTTACAGTTTTCAAATTTTAAAATGTTACTTCATAAAATCAAGTATACTCTTGAGTACTTTGAAGATGACTCATTTTAACATCTAAATTAAAATAATAAATAATCTCATATGAATTAAATTCATAAATATAAAGTGTGATTCCACAGTAAAAAGGAATGCTGTATCTAAAAGCCTATTGTAAACACTGGAGTTCTTAAGTAATGGAAGAATCATTATTAATCATTATGAGTGGGACTTTCCCTTGAGAAAAGACTCACTCACAAGTTTTTATAAGGTCAGCCCATCCTCTAGTGAAGTGCTATCTCTATAACTCATACAGAGAAATCCTCTTTCTTTGAAAGTGTCTCCAAAGGCTTGAGAGCAAAAATTTTCTCATATTAAGTAAAAATCTATTATGATACATGGTGGAGTTTTAGAAAGCCAGTCATTAATACCTTTCTGTAGTCCGAAACCTATTTAGAACTAGAAGAATGCTGATGATATCATCCACTTTGTTGTTGATAAATATTGTTGGAAGTGCTATGCTATTAATGACCACAATGAAATAATTTAATGTGACTCCTCCTATCAATAAAATATTCCTCAGGATATAAGGATTTTCAGAAATGCCTTACCTCTGACTTAGCAGAGAAGTGTGTACAATTTGAAGATGGAACACAGGACAAGAAAACAAACAATAAGAAGACTGAAGTTTCCTATTCCTCTCTTCAACTGCATGGACAAGACAAACCACCATGTCTGTCACAGGAAAAGAAGAAAGGGATGGGTATCTAGGAGGAAGTTTTAGTACCTGGCTGTTCTTTATGAGGACATGGGCTTTGTCCTGTGCAATGAGCAAAAAAGAAAGACTTATCAGTAACTTAGTTCACTAGGCTTGCTTCCTGAGACTGTTGTTATCAGTATACTCTGTGACTGATCAGATACTCATTGCCCTTTGGAAGCTTGAGTAACCAGATTTACAGGGCATTTGGTCTTTATTCATGAGTACACTCCACATGTCCTAACATTGCTGTTTGTTTTTCCATTTGGTATCTTCTTAGTGTTCAGTTTAACTTGCACCCTTTTTACCAATGCTAAGTAAGACAGAATATTTTTTAACTTAGCTCTCAAGCTATTTTCCCCCAAGGATTCAAGGCTATTCTTTGTTTTATGATATTTATATATATTTATGGTGCCTATTATGTTATCACTTGTCTAGTCAATTAACTACAAGCCAACAGTGGTGGTGCTGTAATTCCAAGAAGGTTGATACAGGGAGATGAATGAAAGGATGCAACCAGCTATTTCAACATCTTTCCACATTTAAGTGAGTTTCTCTAGCCTCTATAATCCAAACTCGATTTTGAGGAAAGGACCTCCTTCTTGTAGGAACACGTTCCCTTCATCAACAGGCCTGCTTCCCTATATTTTCTTTCACTGGAAAGAAATGGACATTTTAGGCTACATGGTGAAGAAACCCTTCTCAAACAAAGTATAATAGGACAAACCATTTCTACATATGACTTCTTAAAGGTACTCCATTCAAATACAACAAAATGCCTCTAGATTTACAATTAAGCACTGTTCCACTGTCAAAGTCTCAGAGCTTGAGGGTTCTTAACACTTCAGCCTTCAGGTTAAATATGTAATGTGATTTTTTAAATTTATTATTCTCATACAATAAATCCTGACTGAGTCCTCCCCTGCCTCCACTCCTTCCAGTTTCATCCCCACTTCCCCTCTCCCTCAGATCCACTCTTCCTATGTTTTCCTTCAGAAAAGAGCAGGCCTCCAAGGAACATCAGCTGAAAACAGTTTAACAAGATGCATTAAGTCTAGACACAAACCCTCATATCAAGGCTGGATGAGGCAACCCAGTGGGAAGAAAAGGGTTCCAAGAGCAGACAGTCAAAGATACCTCAGTTCTCATTGCTAGGACTCCCATGAAAAACCTAAGGTAAACAATCACAAGATATCTGCAGCTGATCATACCCATGCAGGCTCTGTGATTGCTGCTTCAGTCTCTGTGAGCACCTATGATCCCTGCTTAGTTGTTTTGTTGGTGATGTTTTCCTAGTGTCCTCAACCCTTCTGTCTCCTACAATACTTCTCCCCCCTTTTCTGTGGGGTTCCTGAAGCTTTGTTTGGCTGAAGGTCATGGTCTCTGCATCTGCTTCAGTCAGCTACAGGAGGAAGTCTCTCTGATGACCATTGGACTAGGCAACACTCTACGAATATAGACAAATATCTTTAGGAATTATATCAGTGACTTGTTTTTGCCAGTCTTATTGGTTCTACTCTAGGACTCTGGGCAATCTAGCTTCCTGTTCCACCCAGGCAGTGTTGGGCATGGGCATCCTCTTTTGTCATGAGCCTCAAGTTACCAGTCATTGTTTGGCCATTTCCACAAACTTTTAGTCACCATTGCCCCAGCAAATCTTCCAGATAGGATAGGTCTTAGTAGGCCAAAGATTTTGTGGCTGGGTTGGTGTCCCAGTCCCACCACTGGAAGCCTTGCCTGATAACAGAAGATGGTTGGTTCAGGCTTCATATCCTCCATTACTAGGAATTCTCACTGGCGTCACCCTCATAGGTTCCAGGACATTTCCACTGCAATAGTTTCCACATCACCACCCAAAATGCCCCCTCCTAACTCTAGTCATCTCGTTCTATACACTCTCCTTTAGTTCCTCCCTCCTCTGCATACTTCTTCCTTTTCTCATCCCCACTAGTCCCTAGTCCACCCACAAATCTATTTTATTTCCTCTTCCAGAGAGATCCATGGGTCCCCTCTAGAGTCCTCCTTGTTAATTCATCTTTCTAGGTCTGTGCATTGTAGCATGTTTATTGTTTACTTAACAGCTAATGTCCACTTATAAATGAGTACATACCATGTTTGTCTTTCTGTGCCTGGGTTATTTATCTTAGGATGATTTCTTCTCTAGTTCCATCCTTTTGCCTGCAAATTTTATGATGTCATTTTATTAAACTGCTCTGTAATACCCCATTGTGTAAATGTATCACATTTCTTTATCCATTCTTTAGTTGAGGGACTTCTAGGTTTTTTTTCTTTTTCCAGTTTTTGGTTTTTATGAATAAAGCTACTATGAACATAGGTGAGCAGTTGTGCATGTAATAGGCTGGAACATCTTTTGGGTATATGCCCAAGAGTGGCATAGCTGGGGTATGTGTTTTGTTAGGTAGATCGAGTCCCAATTTTCTAAGAAGCTTCCATATTGATTTCCAGAGTGACTGTACAAGTGTGCAGTCTCACCAGGAATACAGGAGTGTTTCCTTTGCTCCATATCCTCTTCACCATGAGCTATCACTTATCTTATTGATCTTAGTCATTATCACAGGTGTAAGATGAAATCACAATTTTATTTGGATTATTTGGTTTGTTGATATCCAGTCTCTTGAGTTCTTTATATATTTTGGATAATAGCCCCCTATTGGATGTGGAGGTAGTGAAAATCTTTTCCCAATCTGTAGGCTGTCGTTTTGGCTAAATGGTGGTATCCTTTGCCTTACAGAAGCATTTTAGTTCCCTGTGGTGCCATTTACTGATTGTTGATCTTAGTGCTGTGCTATTGGTGTTCTGTTTAAGAAGTTGTCTCCTGTGCCAATACATACATTCAAGGCCATTCTCTACTTTCTCTTCTATCAAGTTCAGTATATCTGGTTTTATATTAAGATCTTTGACCTACTTGGACTTAAGTTTCTTTCAGGGTGGTAAATGTGGATCTATTTTCAGTCTTCTACATGCAGATACCATATTAGACCAGCACCATTTGGTGAAGATGCTTTCATTCTGTGTTTTTGTGGCTTCTTTATCAAAAATCAGGTGTCCATCGGTGTGTGGATTTAGGTTTGTGTCTTCAATTTGATTCCATTGATCAATGTGTTCATTTTTATGCCAATACCATGTGGATTTTATTACTACATCTCTGTAATAGAGCTTGAAATCAGAGATTATGATACCTACATAAGTTCTCTGATTGTTCAGGATTGTTTTAGCTATCCTGTTTTTTTTTTATTTTCCCATATGAAGTTGTAAATTGTTCTTTCAAGGTCTACAAAGAATTATGTTGGAATTTTGATAGAATTGCTTTGAATCTGTAGATTGCTTTTGGTAGGATGGCCAGTTTCACTATGTTAATTCCACCAATCCATGAGCATGAGAGATCTTTCCATCTTCTGATATATTATTCACTTTCTTTCTTCAAAGACTTGAAGTTTTGTCATACTAGCCTTTTGCTTGCTTGGTTAGTGTTACACCAAGATATTTTATACTGTGTGTGCTGCAAAGGTTGTTACTTCCCTGATTTCTCATTCTGTTAGTCATTTATATATAAGAGGGCTATTGATCTTTTCTAAAGGTAATCTTGTATCCAGTCACTTTGCTGAAGTTATTTATCAGCTGTAAGAGTTATCTGTAAGAATTTGGGGGGGGGGTTGCTTGTGTGTACTATCATATCATTAGTCTTTATTGAATACTTATCTATTCCAGTCTTTTGCCAGAGCAACAGAATGAGAAGCTGCCTCTTGTTCTCTAAAAGAAGATGAGTTATTCAGAATTTCTCCTCTGTAACTAATTTTTGAGGGTTCAGTAGCAAATAGGACATTCTAGACTTATTCATGTCCAGCCATAAATACTCCTCATTGTCCAACACTTACCATAAATATTTAATGATTATCATGGCCAGATTCTCTGTCAGGGTTTGTGGACACAGCAATGAATAAAGCCTAAATATATTCCTTTTCTTTTTGAAAGAAAACCCTCTTTTATGTCTAACTTGGATCCAAGGCAGCATCCTTTCTCATCTATATCAACTAAGACATCTGCCTTTTTCTCTAAATTATTTTCTAAAGAATGCAAACAACTATTTCAACATTTCCCCCTTTGATATGAATTACTTATGGCCTCCATAATCAAATGCCTGTTTTGAGGAAATGGTCCCCTTCTTCTTGTATGAGCACATTCTTTTCATCAGCAAACCCGATTCCTTCTTTGTTCTTCTAATGGAAAGAAAAAAAAACCCTAATTTTAAATCAATTAATTTCCCAAGTGTATTCAAGTAATAGAGGAAGGTTAGTTATTATGGGCTCAGTCCTTTTGCAGTTTTTTTAAATGTATTTATATATTTTAATGTGTATGAGTTTTTGTCTGAATGTGTTTCTGTGCACCAAGTGAGTGCAATACCAGAAGAGGGTGTTTGGCATCCTTGAACTGGCATTACACAGGGTTGTGAGCAATAGTAGGGGCACAGCAAGTTGAACCCTGATCCTCCAGGAGAACACTCAGTGCTCTTAACCACTAAGCTATCTGTCCTACCCTGGCAAAGGCCTTTTCAATGATTTTACTTACTTTATTTCTCTATATTTTAACTGAACACTGCTTGCATTTTTCTCTATCCCATGCTGAGGTATATCTCTATTTAGTTAGTACCCATAGTGGTTAATATTGATTGTCAGCCTCATCAGATTTAAATTCACCAGGGCATCAACTTTCTGCACATGATTGTGAGGGACTTTTTGGTTTTGATTAATTGAGAAGGAAGATCCATGGACAGTACCATGACATTGGATGAGACCCCAGACTAGATAAAAAAAATAGAAAAAGAACTGAGCAGCAGAAGTCATCTCTCTGTGTGTCTCAACTGTGTTTATAATGTCACTAGCTACTTACTCTCCTATTGCTCTCCCTTTTCTGCTATGACAGACTGTTTCCTCAAAGTGTGAGCGCTGATAAGCCCTGTTGCTGGAGAGCTTCTCTCCAGCTCCCAAGTCCCACCAGTCTACAGCTACAAAGTCCTGCCAGTCCCAGAGCCCACTTACAAAATAAACACACAGACTCTTATATTATTTAAACTGCTTGGCCATTAGCTCAGGCCTATCATTATCTAGCTCTTACTCTTATATTTAGCCCATTTCTATTAATCTATACTTTGCCACGTGGCTCATGGCTTACTGGTACCTTACATCTTCCTTGTCCTGGTGGCGGCTCCAGGCAGTCTCCTGCTCCACCTTCCTGTTACCTCAATTCTCCTCTCTGTTAGTCCTGCCTATACTTCCTCTCTGGCTACTGGCCAATCAGTGCTTTATTTATTAACATATTTATCATACAGAACATCCCACAGCAAAGCCCATCTTCCTTTAAGTGTCTCTTGCTAGGTATCCTACATAAACATCACAAGAATCTACTATAGAACCTCACTCCTTTTAAAATATATTTATTAGTAAGATCCTCAAAAACTGAAGTTAAAATGTTATGCTTTGATATCTTTATTTGGGAGGTGTTACCAAAGTTGGTCATTTGTTTTGCAATGTATGTTGGGGCATGAACATACATATAGTGTTCTGTGACCCCCTGTGGGTGTTGTGAAGGCATCAAAGCAAGCATACAAAAATAACAGAGGGCCCTGAAAGGAATCTTTCATGATTTTTGAGACCCATCATCACATATCCTAAGAACTTTCCCTTTCCATCAGCTAGTTTGCTTTGTAAAAATGCAGGTCAATTTTCTTACGTGTAGAAAAGGTCCTGGTTTGGTCTCCATATAGTTGTATCCTTTTGCAGAGACCTTTCAGTCTTTTGTTTCTTTTGGAGGCATAGCATCCTCATCACACCCAAGAGGCAATGTACTAGGCAGTCACTGCAGCTTTAATTCAGACAAAACAGATTTCAAATCACAGGTGCTCACTTTATTAGCTCCATTCCATTGCAGGGAAGAATTTTTCTTACGTTTTCTCATATTGTAAATTTAAAATCATATCTCTGTACCTAATGGAGTTTCCATGAGGATTAAATTAGATAATAGAGGTAAAAACATCATGCACAGCATCCACGGCACTATTGCAATTTATTTTTGCAAATGTGAGCATCTTGAAATGCTGTTATGACAAAGGGATTTTTCAAACTCCACCTTGTCAACAACGCTACTACTATTTTCTGATAATGTTAAAGGCAGATCTTCATGAATGGAGGAGGGAGGAAAACCTGAAAAGGAATGAATCCATTCTCTCTCTCTCTCTCTCTCTCTCTCTCTCTCTCTCTCTCTCTCTCTCATATTCATCTTGTATTCATCAGAAACTCTCCCCACCTCAGTTTTGAGTGTTCATATGTAAAGAAGACCTGCTAGACTTCCTCACATCCAGCTCCACATGTTATCTACTGGCCAACACTTACTGATAAATATATGATAGTTACAGAGGCCAGATTCTATGACACAGTTTAGGGATACAAGGTTGAGTGAAGCAGAAAGGTGCTCCTACTTTGTGATAGTAAGTCCTCTTTCATTTCTAGTTGTAATTCAAGACAACATAGTTTCTTATCTATATGAACTAACACACACACACACACGTGCACACACAAACATGTTTTTTTTTTCTTCTTAAAGGTCTATTAGAAGAGAACATTCATCTGGGATCTTTATATAGTTGACTTTTCTGTTATTCCTAAGGCCTACTTTTCACAAATCAAATTTTGAAATTCAGTGTGATTTTGTGTGAGTTCAAATCAGCTTTTATGAGCCCAGTCAATAATGCTCAGCTTCCCTTGGGGATTTGCTTGTCTCAGGTGTTGAGTGTGGCAGATGTTGCAAAGCATCTAGAAGATTGTAACATTAATTTTAAAAGTTTTTATTAATAAAAACAAACCCGGAGCCAGGTATTGGGGTGAACACTGAAAGATCAGAGAGACAGAACAACCCACAGCTAACCTCACTTCACCAGTTCCTCAGCAGATCTTGTTTCCTCAAACTGGAAGCCTCTCAGTCCTCATGCAAATAGATCTCACCTGAACTGTTGTTAAAAAGCCTAAAAGCTTAAAAGGACTTCTAGTTCCTGGTCCTCACGCCTTAATATACATTTCTGCTTCCTGCCATAACTTTCTGGGATTAAAGGCATGTGTCACCATGCCTGGCTGTTTCCAGTGTGGCTTTGAACTCACAGAGATTCGGATGGATCTCTTCCTCTGGAATGCTAGGATTAAAGATGTGTATGCCACTATTTTCTGGCCTCTATGTCCATCTAGTGGCTGGTCTGTTCTCTGACCCCAGTTAAGTTTATTAGGGTGCACAATATATTGGGGGACACAATATCATCACAGAAGATAGTGGTTTATGTAGATAATATAAGCTCCATCTGAAGGACAAAAAGGCTTGAAGCCAGTCTGCTCATTTTAGGAGATTGGTGGGATAGGCTATGATAATAGGAGGTGCTGGGTGAGAAGTGTAACCCTACCTACAAGGCTATACATAGACCTTGAATGGGCTTAGCACCCATCTGAGGCTTGACATCTTTATCTGCATAGTGAGGGGTATAGATCAACTCTGGAATACAATATATTTCAAATCAAATATATGTGTATTCCATATATGGCTTTTTAGGCTACATGATTCAATTACCCACTATTCTTTTTTTTTTTTTTTTGGTTTTTCGAGACAGGGTTTCTCTGTGTAGCTTTGCACCTTTCCTGGAGCTCACTTGGTAGCCCAGGCTGGCCTCGAACTCACAGAGATCCGCCTGCCTCTGCCTCCCGAGTGCTGGGATTAAAGGCGTGCGCCACCAACGCCCGGCTACCCACTATTCTTATCTAATACTTTAATACTGAAAGCAGTACAGGTGATGTGTCTGTCAAAAAATATAATTGCATTGCAGTGCAATTTTCATCATAAGACCACAGTGGTCTATCTTGACTATTGGGGTGGTAGTTTGATGCTTCTTTCACTACATGTTTTCTAAAGGCCATGTCTTTTGTAACACTGTCACTGTTCTGGGTCAAAATTTTACTGGGGAGAAGCTACACACACATTTCTACTCACTGCAGACAGGAAGTCTACAACAGAACAAGGTACAGATACCACCAACGTCCAACTTGGTGAGCCAGTAAGCTTTACTGGGGTCGCTTACAGCAGTATGGGTGAGGGGTGACTTACAAGAACAGAGATAACTCAAAGAAAACTGCATCACTAAGGCCCATTCCAGCATGGGTGACAGCTCCCCAAAGCTGAGAACCTGGAGCATAGCACACAGCCTGCAGGCAGCTCAAAAATTTGGAGAGTGGCATTTCCAGCCTTAGCTCAGCTCTGCCTTTCAGGCAGCTGCTCTGGACTCAGAGTCTTCCTTGCAGCTTGGCTCATTTAAGAGTCTGATCTCTGGGTCTGAGAGAACTTTTTCTGCTTGCCTACTGAACCTGGTTAGTTTCAGGGAATTTCTGAAGCTATTTGTGTTGTTCACCTTCCTGTTTAAGGAGCTTCCCTGTAGGATAGAATGTTTCAATCACAGAAAAAAAAATTGTTACACAACAATTATTTGATTCCAAATCAGATAGATACTATCTACTAGAGCAAGATTTTCAACATAATTTTAAAACTGGAGGTTATACTTTACTGGCATTAAAGTCTTTTGTGTATTTTCCATGATTCCTATGCTCCACTCTACTCTTAAATACTAACACTCTAAGTTTAAGCCTGATTAAACTCACATACAACTGAACAAATAGATGCACACACATGTACCCATGGGTAAACACATGTATGCTATGGGATAATGCTTTTATACACTGGTTTAATAAAATGCTGATTGGCCATTAGCCAGGCAGGAAGTATAGGTGGGGCAAGCAGACTAAAGGAATGCTGGGAAGAGGAAGAGCAAAGTCAGGAGTCACCAGCCAGACACAGAGGAAGCAAGATGACAAGGCAGAACTGAGAAAAGTTACCAAGCCATGTAGCTAAATATAGACAAGAATTATAGGTTAATTTAAGTATAAGAGCTAGTCAGTAATAAGCCTGAGCTAATGGCCATACAGTTGTAATTAATATAAGCCTCTGTATATTTACCTGGGGGACACAAGTGGGAGAGATTTGTCCCAACCACCGGCCAATCAGAACACAGGAAAACTTCCAACTACACACATACACACACTTACTTATATACATATACATTCACACATATACACATACACACAAATACACACAGATGAACACATACTTATACACATACACATACACACACATATATACATTCATACATTCACATATGCATACACACACATATATATACATATACACACATTTACACATATATACCCAAGCACCTACATATACACATATGCACATGTACATATGTAAGCATACATACCTGTACATACACATACACACATATGCACACATATAAACATATGTACTACAAACACTCATATATATACATATCTACAAATACACGCATTCATCAATACATACACACACATTTCTCTTATAAACTGTTATCAGTAGAAACTAGTGTCATGAATGCATGTAAACTTAGACATCGTTTTCATGACATCTGCACATAGATGTATCCCTGACAAGCTGCCCATCAATATTTATAAAGGACTTATTACACAGTTCACACTGAACTTGGCACTGGGGGACAGAACAGTGACCTAACATCTATGGTCTGTGGTCAAAACAGTGCAGTGTAATGGAGTTGACATCTTAAACTAAACCTCAGTAAGAGATGCTAATGCAGCATTTAAATCTACAGGAGGGGAATTTGTGTTCTAGTGTTAATTTCCCACTTGAATGTCATTGATTTGGTGCTTTAACATTTATTAGCTTCACATTCCTTAGTTGTAAAATATAGATAGTTATGTAAAGAAGATTTGAACAAGTAAAGTAGTTCATACAGCATGTTACTTATAAGTTGCAAATTTTGTATGTGTTTAGCATGTTACCAATAACTTTTTGTTTAGGGTTTTCACAATTTTTTTCTTCCACTTTTATTTTAGAAAATTTATCAAATGCTCTTTCCCTCACTATTATTAATTTTTATTATTAAATTTACTACTGACTTTTTAGTAAAATAACAAGACTGGATATCTTTGGGGCTAGTTTTCTTTTTTTAAATTAATTATTGAAAATTATTTTAACTGACACATAAAATTTGAAAACTGAGTCTTATGGCAGCTGCACAAGGTACTGAGGAGAAGTCATATATGCCATCCATCCCAGGAATCAGGGTATCATTGCAGAAGAGGTGGCAGAAAGGGCCAGAAGATTGGGAAAAGGGCTGTGAAATGCCACCTTCTGGGCAAAACACAGCCAAGGTGGTCATGAAGTCTTGACAAGCACAGATGACTTGTCACATTCTGTATTTGTGCAGGAATGGTCTAATCAATGAAGCAAGGATGGAGGAAGGACTTGGGGGTCCTTAACTTTCACATTTAAGTATTCTCTATGAGCCGATTCATGTAAGTGGTGAGTCAATTCCTGCAGATGTGCAGGAACTATTGACCCCATCATGTGCAAATGGGTAGTCCCATCCAATGTCACAGAGATAACCCGGATTAAGCTAACCTGCTCCCATAACAAAATTCAGTCATGAATCAGGGAAAATGACACATAGAAGGGAGGGGTTTTGTTAAGTCTGAGAAGGAGATCGCAGAGGACACAGGGGAAATTAACCAGAATGAATGATAGAAATGTATGCCATTGTCAAAATCTTACATAACACAAGAAGATTATGCATACCTATGGGTTATCAGTGTTTCAATTTCAATATGTATAAAGTAATGTTTCAAGCAGCATAAACATAGCTGTCCCCCCAAAATTTGTCATAATGAAGGTAAAAATGTGAACATTGCTTCTTCTCAGCTCTTTTCAGAGGGCACAGTATGTTCATGCTGTTGCCAGTCACCAACAGAGTTTTAAAATCCCAGAAGTTCATACTGTGTATTTTTGCCTTCATATGTTTCCATTTATGTATGTATGTATGTATGTATGTATGTATGTATGTATGTATGTATGTATCTGTCTATTATCTATCTGTCTGTCTGTCTATTTTCTCTCATCTAGTACATCCCTACTGCAGTTTCCCCTGCCTCCTCTACTCCAGTCTCCCCAACACCTCCCATTTCCCCTAGATCCACTCCGTTTCCCTTTAGAAAAGAGCTAACTGTGACTTTCCATACACAAACACACACACACACACACACACACACACACACACATACACATACACACATACACACATACACACACACATACACACACATACACACACATACACACACATACACATACACACACACACATACACACATACACACACATATACACACATACACACACACACACACACACACACACACACACACACACACACCTACATACACACACACACAGTGGTTCCAAACTCTTGCTGCCTTCTGGTCACCACCACTCTACTCACACTTCTGTGACTTCTATAACAATCTCTAGTTCTCTCCAAATTGCCACAATGACAGGTATTAATGTATCTTTATAGCTGAATAAAACATTATTCTATTATGTGTATATTTTTAATTTTCCTCATGTATTGGCTGAAGGGCCCAGAGGTTGGCTAGATCTAGGTACTGTGATTAGCTATGCAGTAAACACAGCTGCCAAAGTCTTCCGGGAACACTGATGGTATTCCCTTAAGACTGAAACACAGGAGTAGGTTGCTGATTTCTTTGGTAGTTCTATTTTTGGTTTTGTTAGGACCCCATACTGTTTACTTTCGATCAATACTAATTTACCAAGTGTATTTTTTTTCTCCATAGCCCATCTGAACTTGTCTTCGTCTTTTTGACAGTAGCTGCTATATCTCACTGGGGCTTTGTTTTGCATTTTCCTGGTAATTGATGACATCAGTCTCACTGTTGTATCTGCTGGCTATTTGAATATCTTGTTCTGAGAAACACCTTATCAGTTAATACCCATCTTTAAGATTGTGCCATTTGTTTGTATTTAGATACTTTTCTAGTTTCATATATATTACAGACTGACCTTCTATCACATATACAATGTACAAACATTTTATCATGTTCTGTTGCTTTCTTCTTTCCTCTGATGATTATGTCATTCACTGTACAGAAGCCTTTTATATTAATATAATCCAATTTGGCTACTAGGATTTTATTCTCTATATTTTGGATCTTTTCTAAAGGTAGCTTACTCATCCTAGTATTTGGAAACATTTCCTCTATTTTCTTCTAGTTGCTTCAGTTTTTGGCTTTAAATCTAGATGTCTGCCCTAGAGATCACTCATTGACAGATACCAATAATACAGCTGTAGTAGAACCACAGTTCCCTTCAATTTCCATTCCTGCTTCAGTTTTTCTCACACGCACTCTCCTCTTTGACTTTCTGCCCTCAACTGAAGGGAAACCATGAACCATCAGCACTGACATCAATGTGTGTGATCTCAGTAACAGGATGTTAAACTAATTAATTACACTAATAAAAGTGCATCAAATATTATATAAAGAACACTCATGTTCCAGAGTACATAGCATTATTGCGTTTTTCATTATACCATTTTAGATATTTTCTCCTTTTTAAATCATGCACATATCAGCAAACAGATGTGTCGACACCCAATTTCAAGTTTATCTGATTTTGAAACACCTGCTTGTACTTTCAGCTGTGCTGTGTTCTCCCTTCTTCAATTGTCCCCAGTTTTAATCTATGTTTTAGTTTTTAAAGAATCCCAGTACTCCCGAGGCAGAGGCAGGCAGATCTCTGTGAGTTCAAGGCCAGCCGGGGCTACAGAGTGAGTTCCAGGAAAGGCACAAAGCTACACCGAGAAACCCTGTCTCGAAAAACCAAAAGAAAAAAAAAAGAATCTACAAAGATCTTGGTAAGCATTTTGAGATAACTTAATTCTAGGCATGTGAGAAAAGAGAAGCTCCCTTTATATCTCATCTTCAGAGAGACAGGAGTCTAAGCATAATCCCCATGCCATGAATCAGAATCTGATGAGTGTGGTTGCTGTGAGTGATTCCACACACAGACTTCTAACGCACTGTGACACCTCCTTTCTTGGTCATGTCTCTCCTTCAGCATTAGAAGTTGGGTGGAGTGTGCAGGGTAGAAGGTGCAGTACAATGGGATAAGGTCATTTCTAGAGAATTATTACCCAGTGTCTGCAGCACATTCAGCAGGGCAGTATTCAGCCTTCCAGGCCAGCAGGATTGGTGTCAGAGAAAAAAAAACCAGCAGCTCCATGGTCAACACTGTTGTCAAAAACACAATTCATATTTAAAAGCATTGTAGCATTGGCTGTAGACAATAGCCTGAGAATATATACTTATTTGCATATGTGATTTAATATAAAAATATATGTGTATACAAACTTGTGTCTATACATACATGTGGCATATGTATTTGGTTCTTTTGACTTGTTTATTTTATAGACATCACAGTTATTTTCTATGTTTAGTATTTACTCTTATGCTGGATTTCTCTTCCTACTCCTTCCCTCTTTTTCATTTTTCTTTTCTTTGTCTTCCTTCTATTCTTTTATTCTTTCTTTAAGTAAACAAGGTGAGGCCAGGATTATTGTCCTTACCTATTTAACAGTCATATTATTTTACTTATGGGATACATTTTATTATAGATTGAATTGACCCACCCTACAAATTCACTAGTTAAAACTCCAAAGTTAATGATATCCTACTGGAGTGGAGTGAGTGTTAATCCAATATGACTGCTGTTTTCATGAATAAAGGACACTTGCTGAGGACACACAAGCAGAAGTAATATAAAGACAAACAACAGGGTGACATATTTTCAAGTCCACGACTTTATATATAGAATCATCATTTTGTACACATTGAATATACACAATTTTTGTCAGTTTTCCACGAATAAAGAAAAACAGAGAACTTCCAAATCAAAGCTGGAATGGCTACCTATTACAAGGAAAGGAAATAAAAAGAATGCCAAAGAGTGTTTTGGGTGCCATTAGGTTTTGGCAGAGAGAACACAGTCCTGTTCACACCTTGGTCTCATATTTATAGCTTCTAGAAATATAGAACAACAAAAGAAACAGATATGAGTTTACCCAGTTGACTGTGGAAGACAGAACATTTGAAGCCCATCTTTCTAGTCACACTAGCTCTTCTGTCTTATTGATTTACTTACCTTTCCAGCTTTCATCTTTAACAGGTGAAGTGGTGCTTAAAAGTATCAAATATAAGTCGGGCATTGGTGACACATGCCTTTAATCCCAGCACTTGGGAGGCAGAGCCAGGCGGATCTCTGTGAGTTCGAGGCCAGCCTGGGCTACCAAGTGAGTTCCAGGAAAGGTGCAAAACTACACAGAGAAACCCTGTCTCTAAAAACCAAAAAAAAAAAAAAATAAAGTATCAAATATAACCACACCTTCATGGCTCCATGTTAAGGGGTCCAGTGGTTACCTGCTACCTACTATACAAGGAGCTTCTGCAGGACTCGGCATGTTCTGGTCCCACTACCATCCCCAGTTTCATCTCATCTACTCTTACCTTCTCTGCTACAATCACGAAGAGGCCTTTCCCTTTCTGTCATTACCTTTCCTAATCTGGATGTGATATGGGTTTGGAAACAGATTTCCTGAACTAGACGCATATGACCTAAGAATGACAACTAGGTCCATAATTATTTCTTTGCCAATCATCACGGAGTATGAAGAAGGCATAAATATGTCCATGTGTTTACTTTGTCTCTGGCTTAAAAGGCTGTTATCTCTGTATGTTGGATTCTATTTACCCTCTTAGGACAAGCCTCAGAAGCTTCATCATTTAGTAAAGCAAATACATCAAGGAAACAACTTGATAAAGGTCTATTCCCAATCACTGAAAGAAAGCAACCTAGCAGCCTAGAAAGTCATGATCAACTTGGTGATTTTTCTAAGATTTATTTGATTTATTTATGTGTATGTGCATGTGTATTTAATTATGTGTATCTGTGTAGTGTATGTGTAGGTTAATGTGTGTGCAAACATTTGTCTTACTTTATTTTTCAGCTAAAGGTTAAAAGAACATTTTGGATCCCTTGGAGCTAGAATTATAGGTAGTCATGGCTATCCAATATGGGTTCTGTGAACAGAAGCTCAAGTCCATTACAAGAACATCAAGGATGAACTTTTTTTTTTGGCTATTTTTTGAAAATAGATTCTTCTTCATACAATGTGTTCCACCACAGTTTTCCTTTTTTCTACTCCTTCCAGCTCCCTGTCAACTCTCCTTTCCCCTATTCCACTCCCCCTCCGTTTCCTTTCAGAAAAGAGCTGGTCTCCAATAGACAATAACCAAACACAACAGAAGAAGATACAATAAGATGAAGCAAGGGCCTTTTATAGCGATACTGGACAAGGCAACCCAATAGGATGAAAGGAGTCCCAAGAGCAAGCAAAAGAGTTGGGGACACACCTACTCCCACTGTTAGGAACCCTACAAAACACCAAGCTAACAGCCATAACATATATGCAGAGGACCTTGTGCAGACTCATGCAGGTCCTATGGAGCCAAATTCCTCCATCCTCCTAACTTTTTAAAAAATTGTATTAGTTTCTGATCCTTAAGCCACTGAGTGGGGTGGTAACATGATAGCTCTTTGTAATCTTCCAAATGGAATGAAATTAAGACAGTTAAAAATTCTATTATATTTAAATTGTCCTTATCCAATTAACTACTTGGCTCATGTTTCCCTAGTAATTAACTTACCCAAGGTAATCATCAAATAATAAATATTGTGCAGAATTGGCATCTAATCATTTTCTAGAATTATTATAAAAATAACAAAAATAGTTTATTCATGTTGTAACATCTTTCAAGATGACTACATCTATGTTACTCAGGGAGTAATTCTGAAGAGTAAACAGATGGATAGAATGGATAGAGGGAAAAAAGAAAAAGAGATAGATGATAGGTAGACAGATGATAGTAATAGATGATTGATCAATAAATAAATGATAGGTAATTGTGACAGATAATAGACAGGTAAATGAAAAGCAGAGAGAGGTAGATATCTTACAGTGATTTACTTATGTATTTATGGAACATTAGAAATCCTTTAAAATGGTGTGATTTGTTTTTAGAGGTGTGGCTTTCCAAGGAGTTTTGCATAAGGTTATTTAGTGAGATGGAAATTTGTAAAAGCCTGCATGAGGGATGCAACATGGTTGTTCAAGCAACTGCAATGCCTTCCTTAACCAACCTCTAATGTCCCATGTGATCATCTCTGTACCATGGAGAGGATAGAAATAATAAGTGCAGTTGAAGATCAACACTATGACCTTAATTATCAGAAGGCTAAAGCTTTTCAAAATTACTTAAACTCTGTAACCTTCCATTGCCTTCCAAAGTTGGGATGTAAAATAAATAAATTAATTAAATTTAAAAAGTTGGAATTTTAATTTCTTCATTAATACATTATTAAGAATATGTAATGATACAATATAAACAATTGAAATGATAAATATATTTTCAATAGTGCTTACTATATTATCTAAGCAATTAAAATAAAGTATATAACAAATATATAATTGAGTATTATTATTATCCCTATAATAAGATGAATTAGCACACACAAAAAGTTTTAAAAACTGTAAGCTATTATTATCATTGCCCTTTTAGTCATTTATAATGAGATTATTTCTTAGCAGTAGTAGGAATGAAAATAAGATAGAAGAGAGAAACTATTTTAATCCTTAGATGTTAGCAAATAATATTTTGCTCTTGCCCTTTTATAGTGGATTTTCTGTGTGCGACCAAGACAGTGACCATTGTGAACATACTCTGCACAGTGTAGAACACCACTTGTATGGGAACAGAGGGCTTTGCTCCTCAGGTTACACTTTCTTCTTCACCTAGTTCTACCAAGGCCCTTGGGCTTTTGAATGATTTTAATGAATTCACCAGAATCATTTCTCCCCATTCACTGTGTCACATGCCAGTAGTCTCTGTAAACTCCCTCTTAAAAACACATGGAATGCCGGGTGGTGGTGGCGCACGCCTTTAATCCCAGCACTCGGGAGGCAGAGCCAGGCGGATCTCTGTGAGTTCGAGGCCAGCCTGGTCTACAAAGCGAGTTCCAGGAAAGGCGCAAAGCTACACAGAGAAACCCTGTCTCAAGAAACAAAAAACAAAAAACAAACAACACATGGAAGGTTGCTACTTTGTGATTTCTTTTTTTTTTACATTCTTTTTTTTTATTTTATAATTTAACTTAATTTTACATATCAGCCACGGATTCCCTTGTTCTCTCCCCTCGCAACCCCCCACCTTCCCCCAGCCCATCCCCCATTCTCATCTCCTCCAGGGCAAAGACTCCCTTGAGTATTGAGTTCAACCCGGTAGATTTAGTCCAGGCAGGTCCAGTCCCCTCCTCCCAGGCAGAACCAAGTGTCCCGGTATAAGCCCCAGGTTTCAAACAGCCAGCACATGCACTGAGGACAGGTCCCGGTTCTACTGCCTGGATGCCTCCCAAACAGATCAAGCTAATCAACTGTCTCACTTATCCAGAGGGCCTGATCCAGTTGGGGGCTCCTCAGCTATTGGTTCATAGTTCATGTGTTTCCATTCATTTGGCTGTTTGTCCCTGTGCTTTATCCAACCTTGGTCTCAACAACAATTGGACTCCTGGAGTTCCACCTGGGGCCTGGCCGTGGATCTCTGCATCTGGTTCTCTCAGTCATTGGATGGGGTTTCTAGCATGACAGTTAGGGTTTTGGGCCATTCTATCACCAGAGTAGGTCAGTTCGGGCTGTCTCTTGACCATTGCCAGTAGTCTATTGTGGGGGTATCTTTGTGGATTTCTGTGGGCTTCTCTAGCACTCTGCTTCTTCGTATTCTCATGTGGTCGTCATTAATCATGGTCTTTTATTCCTTGTTCTCCCTCTCTGTTCCTGATCCAGCTGGGATCTCCCGCTCCCCTAAGCTCTCCCTCCCTCGATCGACCCTTGCCCTTCATCCACCCCCACTCACGTCCATGTTGTTCATGTAGATCTCATCCATTTCTCTGTCATTGGGCGATCCTTGTGTCTTTCTTGTGTCCTGTTTTCTAGGTAGCCTCCCTGGAGTTGTGAGTAGCAGTCTAGTCATCTTTGTTTTACATCTAGTATCCTCCTATGAGTGAGTACATACCATGTTTGTCCTTCTGAGTCTGGGTTACCTCACTCAGGATGATTTTTTCTAGATCCATCCATTTGCCTACAAACCTCATGATGTCATTTTTTTCTCTGCTGAGTAGTATTCCATTGTGTATATGTACCACATTTTATTTATCCATTCTTCAGCTGAAGGGCATCTAGGTTGTTTCCAGGTTCTGGCTATTACAAACAATGCTGATATGAACATAGCTGAGCAAGTGCCCTTGTGGTATGATTGAGCATTCCTTGGGTACATGCCCAAAAGTGGTATAGCTGGGTCTTGGGGGAGATTGATTCCCAATTTTCTACGAAAGTGCCAAGTAAGAAATGGGCTGTAGAACTAGACAGAGAATTCTCAACAGAGGAAACTCAAATGGCTGAAAGACATTTAAGGAATTGCTCAACATCCCTAATTATCCCTAATAGGGAAATGCAAATCAAAACGACTCTGAGATACCACCTTACGCCTGTCAGAATGGGTAAGATCAAAAACACTGAAGACACCTTATGCTGGAGAGGATGTGGAGCTAGGGGAACTCTCCTCCACTGCTGGTGGGAATGCAAGCTTGTACAACCACTTTGGAAATCACTTTGTGATTTCTTAATCCAATCAAGTAAATAATCAAGACATGCTACCACAGAGACAATCAAATAAAATCTTTCAAGTAAAGTGTTTGTCTTACTTATTTTTCTCAGTGTTGTGACCAAATTCTGAAAGAAACCATATATATTATATACATATATTATCATGCATACACAAATACATATTTGGAAAGAAATGTTCATTTTGATCTATGACTTTTGCAGGTTTGGTTCCTGGTCACTCTTATGATCTTTTATAGAAAATTTTGGTAGCTAGAGCCATTGGGAGATGTCAATATTTGTTTCTTATTGGTCAGAAGGCACAAGAAGAGTGTAGAAAAGGGAAGCAGGGGTGATATGTGTCCCTGAGGACAAACTCCAGTGATCTACTTTCCCCAACTAGTCCCATTTCTGAATGCTCATCACCTTCCCTTCTCAGTGGTGCCATCATAATATGAATTCATCAAGGGATTAATCCATTCATTAGTGTATGGCCCCCAGGATCAAATTGTTTCTATAAACTCCATCACAGCCACAGCCAGAGGTGTGCTTCACTAATCCCGTAGGCATCCTTAATTCAATCAAAATGACACTCAAAATTAACCATCACAGAGTTCATTTCCTAAGAGTGCAGATGCCACAGGAAATGAATGTGGAAGGCAGCATGTGCCTCTTTCGAAACGGGATATCGTGATTCTTATTTTTCATGCTGTGTAGTCAACATTGCTCACTGGCACCAGCTGTATAGGAATGAATGTAGAGACAATGTTTAAACTCTAAGATTTTCCAGTCATCTATGACTGACTAACTGAAGCAACATTGAACAATTTGAGGCTGAATGTATGTGTCATAGTGACAGCTGAGGCTTAATATTAGAACTAAGCTATATTCTTGATTTCCCCTCTTCTTATGTGTATGACCTTGTTCAAGATTCCCAGGACCTAAAGAGAAAGGGACAGCAGGATCAATTAGTGTGTTAATTGTTTTTCTTTTTCAAAGAAACTGTCCCCAGCAGTGGGATTCCACATCACCTGTGCTGCTGTGAATGTGTTTAAGACAGTTGGCTTGGCTCTTCTGTGATTTTTGTGATTGATGAGTTATTCTATTTCTGTGACAGAGTTTCTCTGGGAGCAGCAACCTGCACTGGGGCAGATTGCTAACAATATCATTATGATTTTATTATTGTCCTGGTCCTGGAAACCCATAACTTGGTTTTATATTAGCACATTACTCAAGTGAGACAGTGGGAAGCAAACACTTCTGTTGCGGGACAGCATGTGCCACCTGGCTTTTGGAAATGCCTGTGCAGATGCTTTGGAAATGAGCAACCAAGTGGGATGAGAGGCCTGAAAGGTAGGCTTCCATCTTTGTCCATCTGCAGCCTGTGTGTGGGGTCAGAGTCTCCCAAAAAAGGGAGACACATAAAACCAATTAGCATTTGGAGGATGAAAGCAGACTCACCAAGTGGTAGATATGCCTATTAAAGTTAGAAACATGCATCAATTTCATTGGCAATCTCCCACAGCAAATTCTAATGTTGTTAGGACAGAAACATCCAAGTGGGGCCTGAAATGGATAGGTTTTAATTTAAAGAACATTAAAAAGAAATCCTGTAACTTTGGAACAATAAAAAAATGGCATAGAAATCTGATCAAAATTTAAATTTTCTCTTAATGGGGACTCTAAGATTATGAAAGCTTGGGAAGATATAGAATGGGACAACTTACTGTAGATGTATCCAACCGTCTTAAAAATAAGAAACACAGAACCAATGCAAAGAAGAAAGCCAAGAGGTCAGAGCTAAGAGCTAAAACCTTACCCTTCCTCCTGCAGTGGTACTACCTCTCCGAAGGAGCTGGTACTTCCTGTGTTAAAGTCTTTATATAGTCTCTGTTCTGCCTTCTCATTGGTTGTAAACCCAACCACAGGACTGCCTCATTACGGCCTGTCTGTATAGACCTCCAGGTGTTCTATGGTTGGTATTGAGATTAAAGGCATGTGTATCCAATGCTGACTGTATCCTTGAACACACAGAGACTTACCTAGCTCTGTCTACCAAGTGCTGTGATCACAAGCGTACACCACCACTGCCCTGCTTTCCTATGGCTTGCTAATAGCTCTGACCCCCAGGCAACTTTATTTATTATACAAATAACATTTTGGTACAAAAGAAAATATCACCATAACTTACATCCTGAATTACAGATTGAAATGCTATACACTAGAGTTTATATCAAATTGTAACCCAGTGTGAATGTTCTGAGGTTGCCAAGATGATATAATTATTTATGGTACATTAAGATAAAGAAGTGGATGTTCTCGATGCTGAAGATAGAAATCCCAAAATCATGGTGCTTCTCTGGTTGATTATGCCAGAGGCCTCTTTATTTGTTATTTGAACAACCATCATCTTTTTGGAGTATATTCATGGGCCTCTGGATGGGCCTGTTTTGTTCTCAGCTGCACTTCTTGAAAGTTACCTTCCATTTTAGATTAGAGCCTACATTAATGATTTCATTTGTTAGTAATTTGCCTCTTTAAGGACCCTTTCCCCAAACTCTGTGGTCCTGAGAGTTAAGGCTTCAATTTATGCATTTATAAGATACATAATTCAGGCAATGAAACATATTCAGACAAGTTAAATAGATTTCTATTTGCTGCTGCTGCTGCTGCTGATGATGATGATGATGATGATTGTCTTATTTTACATCTCAACTGCACTTTCCTCTCCTCCTCAATCTCCCTACAATCTCCTGTCTCCCCTAGATCTACACTCTCTCTAATTCCCCTCAGAAAAAAACATGCCTTTCAGGGACATCAACCAAACATGGCATAATATGCAAAAATAAGACCAGACACATACCATCACATCAAGGCTGGATGAGGCAACCTCGTAGGAGGAAAAGGGTCCCATAAATAGGCAAAAGACTCAATAAACTCCCCCACTCCCACTATTAGGAATCCCACAAGAACACCCATTTACTCAGCCATAACATACATGCAGGGGACTATTGAGAGCTGCTGGTAGCAAAAGGCCATGGGAGTATGCAGCAGGCGACAGCTGGTGTTCAGAAACTCAACCTATCAGAACCAATGGTTCTGGTAGAGGAATAAGCCATCATTCAAGGCATGTTGGAGTTATTGCCTTTTGAATGAATTGGCTATTTCTTGTTGTAAACTTCCTGTGTAATAACAGCTATGATATCTTCCCATTACCATGCATTTTCATAAGCCATGTATATAAAATCTCATGATTACATCTCAGTCTTATAGGTACATATATCTGTGGGTGGTCATTTAGCTGTATAATTATGATATATAGAAAATATACTAGGATATGCTTCATAGCCAGATCCATTTTCCCATGAGACAGTAAATGTTTTTACTGCCTTAAAAACACTTAAAGCCTGCTTTGTTACTTTTGCTCAGATGAATGCAGAAAATAGTGATCTCTCCTCAGTCTAATACAAACTGCATGCATTTAGCTCATTTTTCCTCAGAGCAAGCTCAAGCTAAACTAAAGGCCTTTGTATATAGACCATAAGTTTAAAACTTTACAGTTATACACAAGGTCAGAGTCACAGGTGTCTGACCAAGGCTACTAACACAAAACACCCTAAGAAAAGTCTGCCAATTCTACCTTGTCAAGTATGCTGATAAAAAGCTATGTCCCAGAGTTTGTCACACTGGGCACTGTGCCCCCTTCCTCTGGTCCTGAGACCTTAGAACTTTGTGTTACTATGGTAATGGCTCTGCTCCTCATTGTCTGTTCTAGGAATGTGCTATGACCTTTGAAACTTTTCTCAGGATTGCAAGGTGTCTCTGGTTAGAAATGTGAGGAGCCAGGCAAGAGAGAAGCTAAGGAGAACTGACTTAGAACAATGAAGTGAATGGACTGAAGAGCACGATATACACAGATTCATTTGATATCCTTAAGATTAGAATCCCAGCTGCTTATATGCATCTTTTCTGGACCCTAGGAGAAAATTATTGGGGTAGGAGCCCAATAGTTTTTGATAGGGGACCAAGGTCTGACCCCTACAGGCTCTCTGATCTCTGTGAGCCCCCATGAGTGCCTGTCAATTGATTCTGTGTGCCATGTTCTCTTGGTGTCCCTGATCCCTCTGGTTCCTCCAATTGTCCCCCAGGTTCTGTAGGAGTCCCTAAGCTCCACCTATGGTTTGGCTATGGCATTCTGCATCTCACTGGTTGCTAGATGAAGTCTCTCTGGTCTTTTTGATGAGGATTATCTAGGCTCCAGGTCCAAGAACACTCCGTAGGCAGGACAAACTGTAGGTTGAAGGTTTTATGGCTGGGTTGGTGTCCTGATCTATCCATTAGAGGCAGTGCCTGATTACAAAAGATGGCTGGTCCAAGTTCCTTGTCCCCCATTACTAGGAGCCTTTGCTAGAGTTACTCTGGTAGATTTCATGGAATTTCCATTGTACTAGGTTTTGACCTCTCCCCTAAATGCTTCCCAATTCTAGTTCTTTCTATCAATATTTTCTCCCTCCTCACCCCAGTTAATCTCTCCTATTTCCAACCCCATCCACACCAGCAAAATCTATTCTATTTCCCCTCCCCAGGGAGATCCTTGCCTCCCCCTTAAGTCTTCCTTGTTACTTAGCTTCTCTGGGTCTGTGGGCTGTGGTGGGATCATCTTTTACTTAACAGCTAATATCCATTTATAAGTGAATACACACCATGTTCGTCTTTCTGGGTCTAGTTTACCTCACTAAGGACATTTTTTTTTCAAGTTCCATCCATTTGCCTACAAATTTCATGATGTCATTGTTCTTTAACAGTTGAATAATACTCCATTGTGTAAATGTACCACATTTTCTTTATCCATTATTTAATTGAGAGACATCTAGGTTTTTTCCAGGTTCTGGCTATTATGAGTAAAGTTGCTATGAATATAATTGAGTTAAATAAATTTCTTAATATTTAATTCTGAAAGGCTAAGATCAATTCCATCTAATCCATTAAAAATGGAGATTGAGTGGGGAAAAACAGAGCATTTCTCCAACCTTCTCCAAAATGCCCTTCACTTCATCAATTAACATTCAAGAAAATTGGATAGGACAGACGAAGGAACACAGCTGTCAGAATTCTGTTCATCTGATTCTTAGCTGTTCAGAGTCACTGGAATGTCAAGAATAAACCTCTGGTAAGAGAGCTATTCATCTAATCTATCACAAAACTTCTTGAACCATTGAACTTAAAATAAGACCAAATGCATCATTGGATAAAATATTTGGATAATTTATGTATTTTTCACACTTAAAAATGTCAAGATGTTTGTAGTATAGTATAAGAATGAATATGCATCTTTATTTAAAAAGTACACTTAAATTATTATTTTCAAATTCATGAGATTGAAGTCTTCACTTGAAACTTTATAGAATCCTAATGCAGTGCCCTTATTTCCATATGTATTCAGCTACTGAAAATCTAAAAGAATTTATGCTAATGTGTATCAAGTCTGACATTCTGAATATAGTTTCTTCAAGGTAAATACATAAATACAGTATTGCTTTGTCCAAATGAAGACATAGCACATTCAAAATCATATCTGTGTGCCCTGTCACCATTTCTAGATTGTTCAGAGTGGCAGAAAGAGAACAGACACACAAATAGACTATAATTGTGGAATTCCATATCCTCAGCTCAGCTACCAACATGTCTCATTCCCTGACATTGTTCCACTTAGCTCTATATGCACTTCAAATGCCCTGAGGTTGTTGTACTATGAGGAAGCCATGCCAGGCTTTGGGTGAGCAGTACTTCAAGCTTCTTGGGACAAAAGCAAATTCTATGAATAAACATAACACTAGATGCCATTCTCTACAAGCTCACTTTACCTCTGGTCTTGAGTCTTTTCCATCACGCACTCCAAATCATGTAGAAAAACAAACTATCCCAGCATGAACAATCTGCATTCTTGGCCTGCCACCATGACAGATACAATTAAATAGAGATTGTAAACTACTGAGTTTTAAAGCTGTTTGCTATAGAAAGAGACACCAGAATAAAATTTGATTGGAAATTGGGTTGTTTCCATATAAATCATTAAGTATGCAACACTAACTGCATCAGAGTGGACAATCTCAAGGGGGCTTGAGAAGAATATCATGGAAACCTGGCAGGTCTGGGAGGAAACTACAGTGGAATGCTAGAAAAAAAGTAATTGTTGTTTAGTAGCAACCAGTTTAGGCCACACTATTGTCTGTAATGACATGAAAATGTAAAATATTGTCAAGCATGGTCGCTCATGCCTTTATTTCCAGCACTCAGGAGGCAGAAGTAGGCAGATTACTTAGATCCAGGCCAGCCTGGCCTACAGAATGAGTTACGAATGAGCTACAGGACAGCCAGGGTTGCCCATAGAAGCCTTGTTTAGAAAAATATTTTTTAAAGTAAAATATTTTGTTTAAACTCTAATTGACTTAAAATAGTTATTTTGTCTAAGATAGGGACATAGAGAAATGGGCTAATAAGAACGTAAAGTTTTCAAACTCAGTTGGTAGAGTGCTTGCCTAGCATGTTTGAAGTTATTGGTTTGACTGCAACATTCAATAGACAGAATGCAGTGATAACACTCAGAGGTGGAGGCAGGAGAATGGGAGCATGAAGGCCAGCCTATGCTACCTCATGATTCATAATGGCCTGAGGTACATGAGACCTTAACACAAAAATAAATATAGAAACGAAAACCACCACAACGACAAAGTGCAAGCTACACCATTTTTAGGAAGAATAAAGGAACCAAGGTGTTCTAGGTTATAGGACTGGTTATAAAAATCCCAAACCAAAACTAAACATAAAACCAAGTGATCAGGAGATACAGGGAAAGAAATCACTACATGTTAACCCCAGGATAAATATTAGAACAATACTGATATTTTGAAAACTCTATATAAGGGTTTCAGAGGTAGATAAATGCCTCACAGACCCTTTCCAAAGACAAAGTACTTCACAAATCCTTAGTGGTGTGCCTCAAGGACTCTCTGAGCTAGGCCATAAAATATCGAAGAATCATAAGATTTAGCCTGGACACCTAGCAAGGAGCAGAAGGGAACAAGACTTCTTGTGAGGACGACTTATGAGTGTTTTGTTGTATTTAATAAAATGGATTATTAGTTTAGAAGAAACCCCCAAAGTTTTTTCAAGTAAAAGAACTGTTTTCTATAAGAAATTCACAAAGAAAAAATGGAATTTTAATAATTCCAAATGTTTTTCAAGAAGGAAGCAGTCTGGGACAGCTTCTCACTCACAAATGTGAACCATGCCTTATAGAAAAGTGCTATTTACAAGGATGAATTAAAAACACGGGGACCAGATCATAAAACATCAGGATAACTTTAAGAAGGACAGAGCCCCAGTCTAGAGCTGGAAGCTTATGATTTTCTGGATTTTTTTTTACCATTTCATCACCTTTGCAGTTCAATTTTAATAGAAATTACTAAGGAGTGTGTGTGTGTGTGTGTGTGTGTGTGTGTGTGTTGTGTTGTGTGTGTATGAGAGAGAGAGACAGTGAGAGAGGGAGAGAGAGAGACAGAGAGACAGAGAGACAGAGAGAATGTGTGTGAGAGAGAGTTAGAAGATTGACTGCTTCTGCCTCCTTCCTAGCTTCCTAGTTGAGTTTGAAGAATTTTAGTTATAGAAACTTTTCTAGGGTTATCACACTCAGAACATTCTTTTAGGCTCAGACCTGATTTTGATGATAAGATTCCAGCTGAAGCCCTAATAGGAAAAAGCATGGGAGATGAAGGGTAGAGCTTGAGTGCATTTTATAACTTGTGTAGACACAAAGTGTAATCAACAGAATATGGATTATTAATGATGTTTCCGTTTCCTGGATCACAAACAACTGACTAAAACCAACTTAAAGAAAAAGGGTTCATTTTGATTTGTGGTTGAAATTTATCCAGTCTTTCATGACAGGGAGTGCATAGTGGGCAATCTTTCATGACAAGGAGTGTGTGGTGGAGTTTGTGATGTCAGAACCATGGAGCTGATGTGACTCAAATCTAGGAAGAAAAGAAAGCAGAGAGAGAGAGAGAGAGAGAGAGAGAGAGAGAGAGAGAGAGAGAGAGAGAGAGCC
>CABHPQ010158661.1:36706-49183 GCA_902168405.1 Peromyscus aztecus
AGCAATGATACAAATTTTCACTTACACTCTGAATTTTCTTTCTGTGCTCAATGTGTGGTGTTGTAGTCACCCTGTCAATGTGATAAGGTGCATGAAATAAACAATCTATAAAGCAGTGTGGTTTAATTTGATTTGTGGCTTTAGAAGTCTCAGTCCACAGTTAGGTTTGAGGCTATGATGAGATTGAATATTATTACATTAAGAGCATGCTAAAGCAAAGCTATCAACCACATTGTATCTGGGAAGCAAGGAGAGAGGAACCAAGGGACTTTGATCCCAATATCCCTTTTAAGGGGATGCTACCCATAACACACTATCCATCCACTATGTCCCATTAAACAAACAAACAAACAAAAGCTTTCACCCCACCACAGCTTTCTCAGGCTAATGACCTTGCACATGGCCTTTTGGTGGATAGTTAAGAACCAAAATATTAGCTCATGAGAAGAAAGTGGACAGAAGGATCAGTGCTATTTTAAATAAAACAGAAATGATATTTTAACATTTATAAAGCTTGATAGTGCATTGCAATCCTGCTCACTGTTTATCTACTGAAAAACTCTTGTTTGAATCTATAGCTGCTATATAGTCAGTGGGGATGCCACACTGTGAAAATCCAAACTACACTGTGGATTTCCATGTACACACTGCAGTTAGCACTCCATTTGTCTTCAGTTTAAGCCATCCCAGTGCTGTGGGATGTTCTATATGACAGATATGTTAATAAATAAAGCACTGATTGGCCGATAGCCAGACAGGAAGTATATATAGGCGGGACTAACAGAGAGAAGGATTGAGGGAACAGGAAGGTGGAGGAAGAGACTGCCAGCCACCTCTAGGACAAGCAGCATGTAAAGATGCCAGTAAACCATGAGCCACGTGGCAAGGTATAGATTTATAGAAATGGGTTAGTTTAAGATATAAGAACAGTTAGCAAGAAGCCTGCCATGGCCATACAGTTTATAAGTAATATAAGTGTCTGAGATAAGTAATATAAGTGTCTGAGTGGTTATTTTATATGTGGGTTGTGGAACTGCGGGGCTTGGTGGGACTTGGAGAGAAGCTCTCCAGCAACATCCCAGCCATCAGACCTGCCAGTGAAAGGGACTTAAAATAATTACACTCACTGGCCATCAAGTTGTGGCCAATGTGTAATTTATTTAAGATGAAGCCTTGGGCACCATGAGATATTCAGCATACATATGTACCATGCACATTCTATGGAGCTGCACATCAGATTGTGAGTTTTAATAGGAACTGTGGCCTCAAGCCTGTAAGCTCAATGTAAACTGTGATGTAAGACAGTAAGATGAGTACTGAATTCACATAGAGCTTTACTACAGATGCTTCAAACGCACATCCACATGGATATGTAATTCCATAAACATCTTGAAATACAAGTCAAAGTTAAGGCTCCTTTATATGTACATCAAATCACTCTTCTCTAGCAGTAGTCCTTATTTTAAGGTAAATATGCATCCGCACAGGTATTTGCTCTATTTATGTACTTTATAGATATACATTACTGACATAATTTTAAGAATAAATGAGTGGTCAGTTTTTTCAAAATCTTTTGTACTTTAACTAATAATTTTGAAAATCTTAAAATTGTAGTATTTATGGTGGGGAAACACTGTTTTGAGATCTGAATGCATAACTGAAGTATGATATTCACAGCCTCTAATAAACAATTCCTTCATGGACTACTTACATCATAGCAGTAACAGTCATGGGATCATCTTTTAAAACTTTCTTGGTAAAAAAACAAATGGAATATAGCTTGGAATGATTATCATAGAACAGTAATTATTATTCTTATGGTTTTGTCTAATTTTAAGAAAGATTGAATGGAACAAATTTACATGGGCTATAGGCACAGTGGCCTGAACCTGCTGGGGAAGTTGGCTCAGGCTGCAAAATTTCCCATGAAATAGTTATAGAGAATTCATTAATGGACTGATGGACTTTCCAGGGGCCTCTTCTGTGGAAATACTTTTCACTAATCAAATGGTTCTGAAAATACAAGGCCTGTTCTGTCATGTTTAGACACACTTATGCATAACTTCTAGTACACACACCGGTGGCACAATTTCCAAATGGTCTTAATAATAAAAACCCAGAGTCAGATATCAGAGTGAAAGCTGAAAGATCAGGGAAACAAAAGCAGCCAGCCACTAGAGAGACTTCTTACCTCTAGGAATCCTCAGACCAAAAAGGGGTCAAGCTCCTATCTCCACCCAGTCACTTCCCATTTCCTCCTCCATAGTGCTGGGATTAAAGGCATGTGCTTCCCAAGTACTGGGATCAAAAGCATGAGATCCCAAGAGCTTAGATTAAAGGTGTGTGCCACCACTGCCTAGCCTCTATGGTTAACTAGTTGCTAGCTCTGTGCTCTGATCTCCAGGTAAGCTTTATTTGTTAAAGCACAAACAAAATATCACCACACACACTAACAATAACTGTTTGTATTTGTGTCTCCATTAACAACAGTTAATGAAAAAAGAGCCCATGAATTTGAAAGAGAATCATGAGTAATATGTGGAAGGGTTTGGAGGGAGGAAAGGGAAGCGGGGAAATAATGCAGTTATAGACTCAAAAACTACTTTAAAAATTAGTTCGTTTACTCCTGGGCATATCCTCAAAGGACTCTATACCCTACTACAGAGATACATGTATAGCCGTATTTATTGACATGATTTTCACAATAGCAAGGCAATTGAATCAACACAGATGGCTACCAACAAATAAATGGATAATGAAAGTGTAGAACCTATATACAGTGAAATTTCATTCATCTACAAGGAAAAATGAAATTATGAAATTTGGAGGAAAACAGATGGAATAGGAGACATTATTTTAAATGAGTTAATCCAGGACGAGAAAGAAAAATATTGTACATTCTTTTTCATATATGAATCCTATCCTCTAACTGTTAAATATATGTATCCAACTGAAAGTAAATATTGGCAAAGGGCAAGAAACTATGAGGCTGGAATAGGGGGTGGACTTTAAAAGGAAGGAGAGGGAGGAAAACAGAATCAAGTAGAAGCAGGAAATGCAGGGGATGAAAGATAAACCAATCAAAGACAATGTGGCAGGAAGATGAGGCAGGAGACAAAGGGTGAAATAAAACACAATGATATATATATATATATATATATATATATATATATATATCTTGCTATCTAATTTTAAAAATAAATTTGGAGTGAAAAAAATCACATTTTCAGGGTGTTTTAAAATACCCCAAAATTGCATTCTAAAATTCATTCTGCCATTAATAATATTTTCAACACCGCAAGACCATATTTTCTAGCTTATACAAAGCATGGCAAAGTATTAGTTGATATTTATAGTATGATGTTATGTTTTCAAAATGCTTAATAGAAACTGTTGTGAGGACACACATGTGTTCATCCTCACATGTGTAAATGACACAGCTGGCTACCTACTGGGGCCTGGATATTTTGTACCTGGCTCTGCTTGATGCAGAAGACTCAACAGAAATAAAGAGAATTTTCAAATTTAAGAAACTGAACAAAGTAAGAAACTATTTAAAAATTGTCTGCTTTAGAGCGGGGGGCGGGGGGGGGGGCGGTTGTAAAATATAAGAGTAGAGAGTTGAACACATATTAATGTGAAACTCTAATGGATTGTCACCCAGTGACCAGTTGGATCATAAGCTCTTTCATGGCTTTTCTTGGCTTTTCCGCCTACCTTTCTCACCTCCTAGCTTGTACGCCTTCTTTTGTTTCCTTCTTTATGGGGGACAGTGTCATAGGACCAGTGAGTCTATATAATGTATCCGGGTCTCATGGTTGATACAGAGAGAAGACCCGTGATGCTGACTGTAGCTAATCAGAACCCAATAATAAATTGTGTCAACTAAGGAACTCATTTATGCCAGACATGCTATCAAATCAGAGATTCAAGTTTACCTGCTTGTAAACGAACTCTTCACTGTATCTACTGCTTTTAGTTGTATAAGTGTTCATTGTTCAGAACATATTGACCAAAAATGGAGAATCTACAAATGAATGGAGGTTCTCCTTGTGTGGACGGTCATGAAGCTTCGATTTGTTAAATTTAGAGGCTTCACCAACTTTGGAGTATTTCTTATAACACAAATCATAAAATGTCTTATTAATAAAAACAAACCTGGAGCCAGGTATTGGGGTGAACGCTGAAAGATCAGAGAGATAGAACAGGCCACAGCTAACCTCACCTTGACAACTTCTCAGCTGATCCTGTTTCCTCAAACTGAAAGCCTCTGTGTCCTCATCCAGAATGAATCTCAGCTGAACTGCTGCTAAAAGCCTGAAAGCTTAATCGGCTCTAGTTCCTGGTTTTCATGTCTTATATACCTTTCTGCTTCCTACCATCACTTCCTGGGATTAAAGGCACATGTCATAATGCCTGGCTATTCCCAGTGTGGCTTTGAACTCACAGAGCTCTGCATGGATCTCTGCCTCCAGAATGCTAGGATTAAAGGTGTGTGTGCCACCATTTTCTGGCCTCTGTGTCTATCTAGTGGCTGTCCTGTTCTCTGACCCCAGATAAGTTTATTAAGATGCACAATATATTGGGGGATACAATATATCACCACAATTTCTAGCATTATCATTATGAAAACCCCAAGTTTGCACTGCACACCTATCTCTTGGATATCTTTTTGTTGAGACATGATGAGAGGAGATGATCCACTACTATCTTTATCACCATTTGGATAACATAACTACTAATCATTTGGAGTATACCTGTGACATTATTTGCTACCTGTACTTAAAGAAGACTCTGAATTCTTTCCACAATGATAAGTAACCAGAAACTAAGCTGATTCTTGTCTGTATCTAACGTGACACCTACATAGACATTTATGTAACAGTGTACTAACATTTGAGGTCTCATGCTTTTCAGACCCCCTAAATCAGTGAACATGCATATATGTTTATGGAGGGCTTCTTTGAAGCCAGGGGATTTCACGGTAACAATTTTAAGACTTTGACAATTTTTCAGGTTTTACTATTTACATGCTCACCACTATGTTCTCTTTCTTCATCCCCCTTTTCCTCATTCCTTCCTCCCTCCCTTTCTTCCATACTCCCTTTCCTGTTTCCTCCCACCCTCCTTCCCTCCATCCTTCACTTCCTACCTTCTTCCCTTTCTGATTTTCTCCCTCCCTCTCCACCTCCCTCTCTCTCCTTTCCTGTTTTCCTCTTCTTCTTCTTCTTCTTCTTCTTCTCTCCCTTCCTTCTGCCATTTTCCATTTCTTCTTTCTATCTTTCTTTTCTTCCTTTTATTTTTGTCTTCCAGCAGCATGAACATATATCACAGTCTTATTTTAAAAAGGAATCATAAATGTAAGAGTTAACTTGGCATTCCATAACATATATCTTTATAAGCACGTACTGTGCTAGAAATATTTACTCAGTAAGCACTGTAACTGGGACTAGGGAAAAGTTTTATATATTTCAGCTAATTCCAATCTTTCTCTGTGAAGAAGTTGAGATATAAATAGGAAAGTGACTTGCCCAAGACAGCACTAGCTATAAGTAGAAAACCCAATGAAAGAAGTCAGCATTTCTTTACTATCTAGAATATTTCAGAATACTGTTGGATTTTCCAGTTTTCCCCAACTCACCAAAGACATATGTGTGCCTGTGTGCATAGCTGTATTCTCACTGCTAAACACTCACCTCACCATTCTGAAATGCCATGATGCTAGAATCTATGTGTCCATGGGTGTGATGAATATATTATTTTACCTTTTGTTGACATTTGTCTGCAGGAATTATCTTTAAAAGGACATGACTTCCCATACTCTTCCCCTTAAAGTCTTGGCTGTTTCACTTGCAGAAAAATCTTGTCTTTTCTGCTGCTCACATACTTACATGGGTTCAGATTGACAAGTGGCTTCTTGGCAGGTGTCACTTCCCAGGAATCATAAGCTCTGCTGCATTGTTTCCAATTACGTTTGACAGTGTCCTTGTAAAAGTATGTTGACAATGTAGTTTAGCTTGTCACATGTGAATTACACTTTTCTTGTCTAGTCTTCCTAGCAATAGCTATGAGGTACAAACAAGGGCATGATGCAGGAGAGAGACTTGGGAGGACCATTCTATGAGTGATTAAAAATAACTCTCTCTTGGATGAAGCAAAATTATTAAGGAAAGAGTGCTGATTAAATTCATTGGCAGGCAATGATAGGAAGTGTCATTGAGTGTGATGGCTCTGAATGGCATAGCCACAGGAAGATGGCATTTATGCATTAATTCAGACAGTGTGGTGAGAAGGCTCATTTCCTAAACATGAAAGAACCTGCTTGAGTGAAACCTGAGCAGCTGTCATTGCTCACTGTGAATTCCTAGAGGAAGAAAAAAGTGCCAGAAGCTACAGAAGCTATAATGGTGAGAAAGAGTTTCTTTAAATGTGGAGGAGATCTCTACTGGATCATACAAACCATCCCCACCCAACTTCCTTCCCCCAATCCCTTTATCCCAGTTCCCAACTCCAGTAGGCATTTTCTGGGAACATAAAGACCAGGGAAACAGTTATCCTAACTGTGGTTCTTAACCTCTCTGTCCTCCCCTCCAAATGCAAACCCATGCCTGACCCCCATCTCTGTAGCAGAACGTACTGTGGCTTCTCTCTCCTCTCTGCCCCTTTCTCCAGTGGATCATGCAGATTTTCTCATACAACATTCGTCCCCACTCCTTCTGTTATCCTAGCACCTAACTCCAGCTGGCTTTTTCTGGGAACTTGCCAGCCAAGTATGAAACAAATAGGCAGGTGAAGCAATTAAGCAAGCTTCAGATCTTCTCTCTCCCTCTTCTCCTCCATATCCAATCTCTCAGTCTCATCTGCAGCTCTGTAGCAGACTACCTCTTGAGACTTCTTGTCATTCTCTGCCACCATTTTGAGAAAACGAAGAAGATGCTGGTGAAACACCCTGCTTTTTTCCGTTCTGGGACTCACTCATCTCCCCCTACCCCATTCCTAATTGTCAGGTCCCAACACCTAGAGACACATTTTACATGGACCACCCACTCAGTAGCCATGCCTATCAGGATTCCAGAAGAATTTATCAGTCAACAAATGACTACCATGCTTTCCTAAGACACAGAGATTGCAGCAGAAACCAAGGAACAAAAACCTACCCAACTAAGACAAGACCATGTAGCACAAATTGTTAGAAGGACTCACAATGCATTGGGGGACACAATATCACCACAAGACCAGGTATAAGTAATTAGAATTACAATCTTCCCAAACACAGATGCGTAGATACCAATATAAAAACACAATCAATATGCAGCACAATATACCTCCACCAGAGTCCTGGAGCCCTACCACAGTAGGCCCTGAGTATTGCAACATAGCTGAAGACAAAGTCCTTGAAATAGCCTTTAGGGATATTTTAGCTGTCTGTAAAGATGAAGAATAAAGACCATAAAGAAATCTATGAAAACACTAAGAATGGAAAGAAAGGAATAAAACTGTTCAAGATCTGAAAATGAAAAAAAAAATAATTAATAAAGAAAATTCAAATTTAAGTAAGTCTAGAAATGAAAAATTTAGGAATTCAAATGGAAACCTAAGAAGTCAACCTAACTAACAAAATACAACAGATGGAAGAAAGAATCTCAGGCATGGAAGACAAGATAGAATATGAATACTTCCATCAAAGAAAATGTTAAATCTAAAAGAACTTCAGGCAAAAACATCCTGCAAATCCAGGTAACTATGAAAATACCCAATGTAAGAAGAGTCTGAATAGAGGAAGGAGAAGAAACTCAAGTGTAAGGCACAGAAAATATTTTCAATAAAATCATAGATGAAAATTTCCCTAACCTAATGACGGATATGCCTATCAAGGTTACAGGAAGCATACAAAACATTAAGTAGAATGAACCAGAAAAGAAATTCCCCCCAATAATTAGTAATGAAAACATTAAGCATACAAAACTACAAAAGAATAATAAAAGTTCAAGGGAAAAAAGGCAGACCTGACTTCTCAACAAAAACTCTGAAAGCAAGAAGGGTCTATGAAGATGTTCTACAGACTCTAACAGAACACAAATTCTACCCCAGACTACTATACCCAGCAAATCTCTCAATAATAGTAGATAGAATAAATAAGACATTCCATTATGGAACCAAATTTAAAGAACATCTATCTACGAATTGAACCCTATAGATGACAGGGCATAAAATAAGGTGATAGGAAGAAAACTCCATCCTAAAGTGGTTATCTACACCCAAGAAAAAACAAGGAATAACTAATCCTAGACCAACAAATCAAAGGAGGGGTAACACACATCATCACCACCACCACCACAACAATAACAATAGTAACAACAACAAAAACCAACAACAACAAAATAACAGGAATCAACAAAGAGTGCTCATTGATATATCTCAACATTAATGGTTGAAATTCCTCAACACAAAGACAGACTAAAAGAATGGATGGGTAAACAGGTTCCATCCATCTGCTACATCCAATAAATACACCTTGACATCAATGATAGATATCACCTCAGGGTAAAAAGTTGGAAGAATATTTCAACCAAATAGACCTTCAAAGTAACTGGTGTAGCCATTTTAATATCTCACAAAATAGACTTCAAATCAAAACTAATTAGAAGAGATTGTTAAGGACACTATATACTCATTAACGGAAAAATCATCAAGAGGACATTACAATTATTAAGATCTCTGCAGCAAACACAATGGTGCCCACATTCGTTAAGGAAACACTACTACAGCTTAAATCACACACTGACCATCACACGGGCAGTGGGAGACTTCAATACTCAACTCCCATCAATAGACTGATCATCCAGACACTAACACAGCAGAGAAATATTAGTGTTCTCTTGTTATATATCAAATGGACCTAACAAATGTAAAGAAAATTTACAGAAGTACATATCTTCTTCTCAGCATATCATGTAACTTACTCCAAAACTGGCCACAGATTTGAATACAAAGCAACTTTCAACATATAGAAGAAAATTCAAATAACATACTGCAGCCTATCTGACCAGCACAGATTAAACCTGGATATCAACAAAAATAGAAAACAGTAAGTTTACAAATTGATAAAAACAGAACATTTTACTACTGAATGAAAATGAGTCAAGACAGAAATTAAGAAAGAAACAAAAGATTTTCTAGAATTGAATGAAAATTAATACACAATATAACAAGACTTATGGGACACAATGAATATGATTCTAAGAAAATGGGGACATAACTAAACATTACTGTAAATGGATACAAAATTAACTCACAGAATAAATAGCCCTCTATAATCAAATGAAAACTGAATGAAAAAGAAATCCAGGGAACAAAATCTTTCACAATAGCCTCAATTAATATAAAAGTTCTTAGAGTAACTCTAACCACTCAAGTGAATCACTTGTATGAGAAAAAACTTAAGACACTGAAAAAAGAAATTGAAGAACATACCAGAAAATGGAAAGATCTCCCATGCTCATGTATCAGTAGAATTAGTATAGTACATATTGTAATCCTACCAAAAGCCATCTATAGATTTTATTCAATCTTCATCAAAATTCCAACACTATTATTATTTAGCAGTAATAGTAACAAAAACTGACTGCTAATATATCATAATCTCTGATTTCAAGTTGTATGGTAGAGCTGTAGCTAAAATCAGCAACAACATGGTATTGACACAAAAACAGATACATTGATCAATAAATCAAATTAAAGACCCAGATATAAATACATACACTTATGGACACCTGGTTTTCTATGAAGAAGCCAGAAATACATGCTGGAATAAACACAGAATCTTCAAAAAATGATGGTGGACAAACTGGAAGACTGCATGTAGAAGAACCAAATAGATCCATACTTGTCAAACTGAAGACTCAAGTCAAATGATTTGAAGACCTCAACATAAAACAAAATACACTGAATATGATAGATAAGAAAATGGGGAATAGCCTTGAATTCACTGGCACAGGAAAAGACTTTGAAAAGAACACCATTCTCATGGGCACTAACATCATCAATTAATACATGGAATCTCATGAAACTGAAGAGATTCTAGATAACAAAGGACACTGACATTTTCACAGAGTGGACCTACAGAATGAGAAAAGATTTTTACTACACATCCAATAGAGGGATAGTATCTAATACATATCAAGAACTCAAAAAATTTAATAGTAGGAAACAAATAAATAAATTAAAAAATGGAGTAGAGATCTAAACAGAGAATTCTCAAATAGGAAACTTAAGAAGAGAAACACTTAAGCAAATGTTCACCATCCTTAATCATCAAGGAAATGAAAATAAAAACTACTTTGATATTTCATTTTATACCTGTCGATTGCCTAAGATAAATAAGACAATGATAGGTCATGCTGGTGAGGATATGGAGCAAGAGTAACATCCATTGCTGATGGGAGTACAAACTTATATAGCCACTGTGAATATCAGTGTGGCTGTTTCTCAGGAAAATGGGAATTGATCTACTTTAAGAACTATCTATACCACTAGGGCATATTCCTCACGTGTCATTTCATTTCTTCCTACCACAAAGACACTTGGATATCAATGTTAATTCTTGCACTATTCATAATAACCATAAATTGGAAACACCTTGGTATCTCTCAATAGAATAACTAATATAACTTTGATATCTCAATAGAAGATAACATAGTACATTTACACAATGGAGTACTATTCAGGTGTTAAAAAATGAAATCATGAAATTTGCAGGTAAATGGAAAAACTAGAAAAATTCATCCTAGGTGAGGTAACCCAGACCGAAGAAAACAAATGCACCAGGTCACAGTTAAATTCTTCTTAAGAATGTTAGACTACTCCCCATAGTGCTTCAATATTTCTATCAATTTATCTATTCTTGATTGATACTAAGGATGAACCCATAGTCTTGCTATTGTGCTTCTGGGCTGTACATAACACCCTCGTGGATATCCTCACTCTGACAGCTCCAGAGTCATTTCCACACACTTCCATTGCTTCACTTCTCAGAGAAAGTAAAATCTTCATATGTGAATATCAGACCTTCATTGCTACCAGGATAAATCATTAGCATGTGCTAATATTAGAAATGGACAGTTGAAATATAAGGAATCTGGTCCCCCTCCACTTCAGGTATAGAGTTTGTATCAGCAAGGAAGCAAGCATACTGTAGGCTCTGTTCTCAAGTATGTCATGCACATTTAATTAGTGGCAAAAATAGAAATACATATTTAGCTCCTTATTCAGCAGGAACTAGAAAGACACCAGATTAGAGCACAGCAGAATACAAAGATTGACATTTTGACAAAGCCTTCCTTCAGAAATGAACACCTGGGTATGATGACTTGAGCAAGTCATCTGTTAATTGCTGACCAGTTTTTAACTAGGTCAGCTCCAAATAAGGACATAAATTGAACTCGATGGAATAAATGCAATTGCTACCTTATTTCGTACAGATGGATTTGGCAGAATCTGGGGTAAATGACAAGAGACATTTGGGGCTGGATAGGAGTAGCATTTACTGGCTCATGTTAATAAAGAAAAACATTTATAATAAAATTTTATTCAAGGAAATCCAAATGTTTTATTTTTCTATGCTTATAATAGTTTTTATTATTATACAGTAATTTAAATCAAGTCTTATAGTTTAAACAGAAAATAATTTTTGTTTTGTCATCATGGTAAAGATTTCAGACATTGCATCTGAGTAATCTGCCCCTATCTCACCAAAGCTGAAATGAAGGGCACTTCCAGAAATGATGCTTATTGGTAGCTTTGATTTTAATTGTCTTCTTGTTTTTAATTGTTGGACCCTGAGCTTCCAGAGATCAGTCACTCAACATTCACTGCCATTTGGAAATAACATGAAATTTTTTTCTTTAAGACAAGCAGGAAAACTTTCCTATTATATAGTATCCACCTGTCTCCGATCCTTATCCTCTAGGTTTTCTCTTTTGCAGTTTTTTTTTGGGCGCACACACATATATATATATATATATATATATATATATATATATATATTCAAGTTAGTTCATAAATGTCCATAATGTCATCCTTTAAACACCTTCATATCTGATATGAAGACACAGAGGAAGACCAGCATGGCTTCACGGGGTCTTCTGCCCACAGTCTCTTTACAAGGAAAGAATGAGGAGTGTGATCAGAGATGAAGCTTCATCTGAAAGCCAGGCAGGAATTGAATGTGCTTTCATATGGAAATGGTGTTTTGTTTAGTGCTCATATTTGAACTTCAGGCCATTTTGTGCATGTTAGACCAGCACTTTCACACTGAACCACATCCCCAGACAACTGTGTGTGACTATTCAATATTCATTTATCTGTGATTTAGGATTGAAGGATTGAGTTTCTTATGGGTTGTAAGACTGAAGGATGAAATTCTACATGGTAGAAGATAATAGGAGCATCAGTAATTTGTTCTAGTACTAACAAAAT
>CABHPQ010158662.1:0-38247 GCA_902168405.1 Peromyscus aztecus
GAGCTGAAATAACTTCACACTGTCAAGGGAAACTTTCAAATGCCAGAAACAGAACTTTGCAACCCTAGCTTTTAGCATTGGCTGCCCCCTTCCTCATCCATTAAAGATAATTGTTGTGAGACAATAGATTTCCAATGACAGACACAAGATGCTGGGAATGCAGTAAGTAGCTCATGAGAAGGAGCTATCCTGCATCCTCAGGCCCACATATACACACTAAGATGTTTCTTCTGTTATCCTTATTTTTATATCCTCAAGGGCTGTTCCTGGGTCCAAACAAGGCACTCAGGTTGGCATCTGTCTTTCAGTGGTGCATGGATTTTGAGGTCTTTACTGAAGTGGTCCCTTATCTTTCTTCCATCTGAAACTGGATGTGAAGGTGTAGACTGGAACATGTGAGTTGCCATTTGGATGGCTACACTGTAGAGCCACGTGGAGATTAAAACAGCTAGATTTGTGGATAAGTGCTTAACAGCACACAACCGAGCGAGTTTTACAAGCAGATCACTCATTATCTTGAGAAATATTCTTTGCTAGAAGAAACAATGGATTCCATTTTCCAGCATGGTGAGCAACCTCTCCACCAGCACAATCTTCTAGTGCACACAGAAGGATGTGGATTTCTAAAAAAATATTACTAATTCAGAGGATCAGAGTTAAATGTAGCTCATGCCTTCTGGAATTACATAATCTGTAAATCCACATATCCACATGGAAAAATATGCATATTTGTTACCATCTGAGAAAGCACACACCAACCACACTCATAATAGTTTAAACATACATCACCTCTAGGGTAGGCATTTTCTTTGTAATAACTCATGACTTTCATGTGCCATCACCCATGGCAATTTCTTGGTTCATCATACATTTCTCATCTCTATTGGAAACACAGTGGTAATTTCATGTTTAATGGCCAAGGAGGCCTAAGCCTGATACAAAGATTCAGAAACATGCTTCGCAAGACAGAGAAGTAACTATGGAAAGCACTCCAAAACACCAGTTCTCTCACAATGCACACATGAATTTTACAGCTCAAGTAACCAATAACTAAGCAAACCGATGAGTAAATAAATAAATGAATCCAAAGAAGAGCAACTTTGCGAAGTGAACCTACCATCTCTAATCATATTTATTCTAGTTGGGAACGAAACTCTTTTTCCCTTTCAGTAAAACCTATGGTAGGGAACTTCATAGCCAGACCATGGAATCTGACATGTAGTATGATAATGAAAACATATAGTTCTAGAGAATTACAGTACAGTACATGGGGATCACAAACACAATGAATAATTGAAGTCCAGAGCTTTTATGCTCCAATGGAAAAATAACAATATTTCATGGCACATAAATTTATTCGGCTTATTTGCATTAAGGGTGAATGATCAAAGCCCCATCCACAGGAAGATAGTGATGATACCTTGATTTAAGTGTGATGGGCGCTCATAAATATTCTTAGGAAGCAAGATGTACCTACATTTAATCAGCACTTATTAAAATTTTATTCCCTATAGTTATTCAACAGGATCTGTGGTATAAAAACATAATTACAAAAATCAGATTTGAGCTCCTTCGACAACAGAAGGGTTTTATGGTGACCTATCTCCAAATGTTCCTATTTGTAATTAAATGCAGCGATCAGCAGTAAGGATTTTGAAGCTGTTTTAGTAGTTCCGCTATTCTGCTTAACATGTGGCACCCGTAATAATTAAAATGATACTAACACATGCACAATTTTATGGCCCTTATGGTGCAACCCATTATGCCAAATAAGGGCCTCTGTTTTCACAGCATACTGCACATGGTCTCATTACACCCACTTTTCTTTTCCTGTCTTCACACTAACAACTGTTAAAGTGAATCAACACACGAAACGTACTATAACAGCTTAGTGTTTATGATATGTGTGCTGTTAGTCAGTGAACAGGAAAATCTAAACATTTACTGTTTATGTAAAGAATAGCGTTAGTGTTAGCGAATTGCTCGGGTCTGCTTACTTTATTATCTAGATCACAAACGTAATGATGGGTTTCAATGGCATCTATATTTTTGCTTTGTTTTGTTTTTCAATGCAGATGTCTATAAAAACTGGAAGAATTTAGCATTTGCATATCTTGGAATATTTCTTCTCAACCATAAAATTATTTAGGGACTGCTTAAAAACAGATAGACACATCAGTAAGAGGAGCCTTCTTCTCAAGAAAAAAAAAAGAAAGAAAGAAAAGAAAAGAAGAGTTAAAGATATTTAGAGATGAAGACAATGCCGCCACAGCCTTCCTAGGCTAAGTCTAGTTTCTCTAAGGTGTCAAAAATCTACAAAGCATTTTTATGCGACATCATACTAAAATGTACAAGAACTAGGAATCTGAGGTTAGTACCATTTTTATCATGAATAATTTTGTAATTAAGGAGCTCCTCGAAGACCTCCTACCATCATTTTACAGTCATCAGTTCCGAATGGCATTCCGTCTTTTTGTTCTGGGACACAGTCCAAAGTAGGTCCCATCGGTAGAACACCAATGGATTGGGCAACCTCTCGTGTCTGCATTCCACATGACTGTTTTCTGAATGTTAGTCGGAACCTTGGGTAAAGAATTACCATCTTTCTTCATGGTTTTTCCTTCTGGAGTCAAGCAAATATATCTGTTTAGGAATTTTGTCGTCTTGGCGCTAAATGGGGGTATAAACTGAGCTGAGTAGGCCTTGAATGTTAATGGCTTAATAGCTCAATTGATTGCAAAGATACAAAAGAAAAATGCTCACAGATTGCAGCCTTCACATGGTTTGGCTCTGAGATCTCATAAACAGTGTGACGTCGACCAGTAGAGAACCATGTGGATACTGTATGAGGACCATGCGCTCGTTACAGAACTGTGAAAATTTGTGGGACCGCAAAATGAAAATTATCAGCCAGAAAAAAAAAAAGCAGGCAAGATGAGAAACGGTAGGAAGAAAACAGCTTGAGAAAGACCCGACACATTCTTCTGTACAAGTGGCTTAGTAGAAAGACTGGGGAAATGAAATATTATGCAAATAACACATGGATCCAATAGTCACTAAGAAGGCCTGGACTTTGGGTATTGGTCTTAGACACGACCTAGGGAAGATTGTAACAGGGTGCATTCATTAATTCTGATGCTTGCAAAAGCAAAGCAAACCCCTACTCTCCAACAATTAAATAAATAAATAAATAAATAAATAAATAGAACTGCCTATCTGAACTTGACAAAAGTTGCATTCCCAGATCCCTTTTCTTTGATTAAAATCAGCATTGTGATCCACATTTATATTTACTATCCTATGATCAAAAACAAATAACCCACTTCGTTTGTTTCTTACTGCAAATGAATTAAATAAGACACCATTAAGAGGACTCGCTGTTTCCATCCTTGTTTCGGCAGTGGTAGTATTTGAAGTTTCCTGCGGTAAGTTCATTACTCGTATTTTGTCCAGAATTAGTGAAGCGTGCTGAAAATTGCTAATGACAGATGTTTCTCCACTCTGTCACACTTCTTGTATCATTTGATTTGGAAAGCAACATACGGTGTTCTGCTCTATCAGTATGTCACAGACTGTCTGTAAACAGCTGGTCATAACTCAGTTCAGTGAAAACCATTACTTTCCAATGAAGGGCTGGACACCCTCCAAATTGCATTTTGGCATGGCCTTGGCTGCATAATGCACAAAGTTCCTCTGTTCTGAGGTTACCTCAGGAAGATTTCTCACTTTCCCAACATGCATTTTTATGTTTCAAAAAATAAGACTGTTTTCTCAGTGATAGAAAAAAAGATGAAGAGGCTATGAAATATATTTCAATAATTACAGCAAGCACTCAGAAAAGGCAACAAACACAAAAGCTACCGAAAATGTGAATTTTTTCCCAAATCTATTTCTGGTTAAGTCTTTGGTAGAAGGGAACAAATTTATTAAAGCCAAGACCCATAATATGACATCCTTAAATGTTTCCTGTAAGACAGCCATGACCTGTGAGTGTGATCACAATTTCTAGTTACAGTGAGACTTGCTAAATAAACTCTCCCAGCATATATATGATGGTGAAACTCAGAGTAATGGAGCTAGTGATCTTACTGCTTTTATCTGAGACTCATGAGGCCAAACCCAAATATAAAAACCATGCAACTATACAGACCCTTTACTTCTTAAAACAGCACCTTAAAAAGTACTAATACTCACATTAACAATGCCACATTCTTTGTATAGGCAACCATGTATTGAATACCATGAAGCCATTGGCAACATATTTCAGGCTTGGAACATTATTCTTCCCTGGAAATAAAATCTCTTATTAAAAACCCCTGGACAGAACAGAGAGAATTATAAAATATCATTAAAGCTAGTTGACTCTTCTATAGAGCCCTCATATAGTTGGGAAAGATCTAATGGGGGAATTGAACCTGTATGAGGAACTGAATGACAGAGTAACATTGTCCATCTCAGCTTAACATTCATTCAATCAAGTATTCACCACTAAATATCAATTTACTTGCTTGTGTCGGATCATTACTGGAGAAAATTCTGTGAAGTTATTTCCTATTCATGAAGGCAGAAGGTAGTGAGCAATAAACTCTAAAAGCATAATATTTTTCATTTGGTAGACCATATTTTCTTCTAGAGAAGGTTTACTTATTACTTTCCAAAATCTTCTCTGACTCTCCCAGTTGGAGTTAATCGTGTCCATCCTTCCCTAATCACTCTGTTATGGTGTTATAGACCAGTGCAGTTGGAGACAAGGAGAGGGGCAAATGCATTCTGGCCGTCAGGGAACACTTCAGAGGAGGTGGCATTTTGACTGAGTCCCAAAGACTCACAGATCAAAGTAGACATTTTACAACAATCCCGTAAAGAGAGATGTCCTCAGCTATGGAAAATGCTATATAATTTTTACAGGTTAAATGTAGTAGAAGACAAATATATAAGAAAATTCTAAGAAATGGAAACTGTAAACAAGTTAAATAATCACTTCAAAATAAGACAGTACACCTGCTGTTTTTATTCTTTTCTTCTAGGCTGTGGGTTTAGAAATAGATATGGACCTTTTTCTCTGGTAGATAAGACCATAGGTTATATGTATGAACAGAGCTCATACTAGAGATAGAACTCAACAGTTGAATGAGAATAATATGTGTGTGTGTAAACACATATATCATAAAGGTCACATCACTCACTAAACCATTAGGTGCAATCAGTTTCACAAACATTCGTATTTTGTGGAGAGTGGATGAAATCCTAAGTAAATGGGTATTGTTGACATGAGCACAGCCATGTCAAGGATGTCAGTGCCTCAGACCCATGGCAATGGCAAGACTTTGCCTTAGTCTGAGTACAGATGTTGACAATGTGTGTGGAAAGTTGTTAACCACAGCTTTATTCCTCTAGGTGACTGAAGCCTGAGACTGTGTCCTAGTCATCCCCTTTCTGAGATTAGCTAGTCTACCTCCTTGTTCAGGTATATATAATAAGCCCAGTTCCTCATTCCATTGTATATAATAAACACACTGAGTTTCTCAGCTGTTGGCATGTCTTCACCAGAATGCATGTCCCCTCCCTCAATCCTAGCTTTTCTCTGTTTGTCTGCTATTTCTTCATTTTCTGTTGCCCCAGTTAGGTCAAAGACATGCAAGCCGAGGGAGCCTTTCAAAAGTCAGAGGTATTATGGTGTGTTATGATTGGAATGTGAAATGTCCCCTACAGGCTCACTTGGATCCCAGCTGGTGACACTGTTTGGGAATGCTGTGGAAGCTGGAGACTTGCTGGAGGAAATGTGTCACTGGGGAGGGATTTTGCGGTTTTATAGCCCAGCCCCTCTTACCGTTCTTTTCATCTTTCCGCATGTGTGACCAGTCAGCCTTATGCTCCTGCCCTCATGTCTTCCCCATCATGGCCGACTGTGTGTTCTTGAAACTGTGAGCCAGAATATATTCCTCTCCCTTACGTTGTCTTGGTGAGGTATTTCGTCACAACAATTTATAAAGTCACTGAAACAGCAGGTAATTCTTAAGGTGGTAGAATCCTTGAAAACTGCCTGGTCTTGGCCTCTTTTTCTGTTTTTGAAAGTTTGCCTGACTAAGGCATATGTCCTTCCATTTGAAAACGAGGCTCTTTGGAAATGCCATAGTGTGCATTTGAGGCCTTGATGTTTACGTGCCCAGCTAAGAGCTCGGCTGTGCCTTGAGAGTTTTACCACCTGCAAATACAGGAAATGCACAGGTGGGGTGTGTGTGTGTGTGTTGTGTGTGTGTGTGTGTGTGTGTGTGTGTGTGTGTGTGTGTATGTGTGTGTGTGTGTGTATGTGTGTGTGTGTGTTAACTTCCTTTATGCTCAAAGCTGATGAAAGAAAATTCAAGAGAGAAGAAAGCATACTCTCTTCCCATCTCTTCACAGTCTTTCCTATTTGCCCCTGCTGATTGTGAATCCTTTTTCTATCCAGACTCTCAACTCCTTTGTCTCTGTTGAAGTACTTAGTAAAGGGCTATTGGTTTTCCTTCACTGAGAAACACTCTCATGCCATTTAAGTGCCATCTTCTCTCTTTCCAAAGGTAATACAAGAACCTCTGTGGACTCTTTAGACCAGGTGGCGATGACATAAAAGTAGGGCTTTGTGTGAATACACATCATGGCTGACCCTCCTCGCCATTACATTTGCTATTACGCCAATATGGGTCTTTCATTTTTCTCTTTCTTTTCAAACTTCTGTTGATGATCTTTTCCCCCTCAGTAATCCGTGCTACTAAACATGAGGTATGGCTCCGAGAGCAGATGGGTGAGAAGAGAAATAATTTCCACCCTATAACTGTGAGAAGACTTGAGCACCTTGCCAGTTGGCCAAGAGTCTCGGCACTCAATACAAAATACACAGATCCTCCAAGATTGGTCCTCTCGGTGGTTCTTATTTGAGTCTCTTGCAAATTCAATAGGGCCAAAAAATTATTCATCGGAGTTTTGACTAATGAAAATTGCAAGCTGTGGCCAACCATTCTATTGGTATTCCCGTTGCCCTTCTGCTGAAAACTTGGCCAATAAAGATATATTTCTATTCTATTCAGAATAACCAAAAAAATCAATGTACATGGTAGACATTTTCCCCAGTGAACAGAGTGTTTTGTGTTTGAGGATTTTTTTTTTTATCTTCTTCAGAGTACAAATGTTTTGCAATGATAGACAAGTTGAGCCTTAAGGAAGTAGTGAAGTGACTATAAAGAAGCTTGAAGAGCTCATTTAGTAAAATTAATTTGCAAAATTTATACAGGCCCATTGGCCTTTCCCATCTTAGGGATTAAAATGCAAACACACAGATAACTCATCATGAAACAATTTTACAATTTGGTTCCATTTTATGTAATCCCATTCAACTAATACCCATTGAGTAGAAAACCCTTTGTAAGATGTTGAGGAAAAATTAAAATAAGTGCAATCCTTACAATGGGAGTATTCCTAAAGCCAATGAAAATTTTTAAAAATTCATAATGCAAGACACTATCACAAAAGTACTGTGTGTGTGTGTCTATAACAGTGTTAATCCATTTTGCAATTTAAATTTAAATTATAAAATCTTCATCTTCTACCAAAATAATACTGTGGAAAACACCTAAGTCCCTGAAACCAGAGACAAAAAGAGCTTTTGATTTTCTAAGGCCTGATTAATAGAGTGCTCCTATAATTTATCATCTAAACAAGGACACTTTGAGAGTAAATATGATACTATTAATAATTAGGGCAAGTCAACAGGAATAAACTGGAACTGTTCCAGGCAGAAATGACACAGGATAATCCTACTGATTCTCTTAGTACTACCAGAATAGACCAAACTAGTCCTCAAGGGTTGTTTTCTGTTTTGTTTTGTTTTATCTTCTTTGGTGCTGAAGAGTTAAACCTCATCTGTTCTAGTCTTATTCATTCTAGGCAAGCACTCCACCAACTAAGCTACACTCACTAACCCCCAATCTGGAATTTCTGAAAGAAAACTATTGGTACACACCTGCAAAGGGGCAGGCCTTTTCTGCCCTAGTCAGGAGCATTTGTTCTTATCTTCTAACTCTTCAAGAGAAGCACTTGTGTGTAGATAAGATGCCTGGCTTTCATATACCTGAAGCATATGAAAGGCTTATTATATGTATTTAAAACTGCAAACTTTGGTTTATTTAAATGTGGAAAAACACCATATTAACCATAATAATTAAGTTGGGTAGTACTTAATTTCAAGGATTTAACAATTCTATCCATCCTTTCCATCTGCTTTATTTGTCATTAATGAAATACATCTCCTATTCATGCATTTATTCACACATTCATTCAGCAAGAATTTATGGAGTACCCCTGTTCTAGGTCTGAGGGATATAAAAACTCCCTGCCTTCATGAAACTTACATTCTAGTAGAAAACAGAGACTGGCACTTCATCTTTAAAAGCTAATTTTACTGAAACATGATGTGTGTGGGAGATTAGATTCACAAGTTTCAAATGTGAAGAATATCTAAAACCAAAATACTATCTGCGTGGTGTTCTGAGATGTCTTCAAATGCCCAAAGCTGAACAGGAATCATTACAAGCTATCAGCAGCCATGAGCAACAGAAAGTAACATGAAATATTATGTCTCTAAATGATGAATAAGTGGGTAAATTATTGAGTGTGGGAGGAATAAAGTACAAAGGCTTACTACAATCACATTGTTATTACTGTTATGATAATTAATTGTTTTAAGAAATGAGTAAAATACTGTTGTTTTAATTCCTGAAGTACAGAGGAAAAAAATAACAAATGTGGGAACAGCTATTATTATATTAGATGATTTTTGTCTCTGTACAGATAAAGTAGAAGATGACCAGATGAAAAACTGGAAGTATCAGCTGGGCATGGTGGCACACACCTTTAATCCCAGCACTCAGGGAGGCAGAGGCAGGCAGATCTCTGTGAGTTTGAGGCCAAGCTGGTCTGCAAAGTAAGTTCCAGGACAGCCAGGGCTCCACACAAAGAAAGTCTGTCTTGAAGTTCCTCCCATCCCCCAAAAAGAATAAGAATCAAAGTCAAAGAGCATGTCTGGGTAAATCTTGCCTTTGTCACTTTCTAGTAAATAACCCCAGTTTCCTCCTTTGATAACGAGATGCCACTTACTAATAGAACTTCTTAAGGACCTCACACTGTAACCTATGTACAGCCCTTGGACAATGTGAGTGCTCACCATAAACAGGAAATGACTTACAGGACGATGCTGACACTGACTTTCTCCCACCACTACCTCCTCAATTCCGCTGTCTCCCTCTCCTCCTCATTCTCTGGCTTTGGTCATCATTTTTAAAAATTTCATTTTCCACGTTAGGTTGTTCTCAGTGAGAAAGACTCATGGGAATTGTCAATTTCTTGACAAAATGTATCCAACAATCCTTTTGCCTCCTCCTCCTCCTCCCTCTCTTTGTCTTCCTCCTTCCTCTCCTCCCCTGCCTTATTCCAGTGTCTTTGACTACCCTGCTTTCTACCTGTTACTTTGCTCATGAGTTTTCCACTAACTCTCACGGGGACGAGATGACTTTTTTTTCACAAACATTTTACACTGTATCTGTGTTCCATTCTTTTTCTTCACACTAAGATTTTAATGACGAATATTTGGCATTCGGTGCACAGCTTCCGAGCCCCAGGCAGGCAGCTGTGGGTAGAAAAGGACAACTGAGCAAGGCTCAGCACAGTTCTTACCTGAGTTCTGGCTAGCTGCTCTCCCTCTTAGACTTTGGGAAACATTTGGCAGCTTGTGAGTTCACTCTAATCAGGAACAGAGGAGGAGGATCCCATCGCCATAGGAGGGTTCCTCTGCTCAGGTGCTGTCCTCATTCAAGGTAGAGCCTGCGGTTTTCACCACCATCTAACTCTACCCCCACCTTCACCCTCTCTGGTCATGGGTCCTCTCAGTACTCACTTCCTATCCCTCAATGGGTCCTCCCAGTAAGCATTTCTCCCAATGCCTCCCTACTAGTCAGAAATGAGGAAAAGAGACAAAGTCCTGCCTTCGCCTCTCTCCAGACTTGCAACTACCAGCAAGTCTGATTGTAGTTGATAAAGCCAAGTGCTTCAGCATTACATAATGCCACAGTCTTCTCTCTCTTGGTTTGTCTTATTTATTTATTTATTTATTTATGTATTTATGTATTTATTTATTTTCATTATCTATTTATTTAAAGCCTTAGTGCTTGGGATCAAATCCAGGGCTTTGCACATACTAGTCAAGCACTCTAGCATTGAATTGCAAATCCAACTATTTTCCTGAGGAGATGTGTCCACTCACCTCATAGGGCACCAAAGACAAACCAAAGAAATGAGTCCATCAAAGCTCAACTTGGAGAAACCGTGAGTTTCCTGGGGTTACTTCCAGGCATATCTTCAAGAACAGGAACGTTTCAAAGACAGCTACAGGATCAAACTCCAGAATGGGTGCTGACTCAGAAGAGCTGTCATTCTAGAGTTCTCTGCATGATACCCTGGCTGCTCAACACGTCGTCAAAGAGCCCCTTCCCATCCCCCAGCAGCCACTCATTGCTCTTACAACCTTGAGAAGGGCCTTGAGGATCTTGATAGTTTTAGGACTTTGCTGAGACTTGTGAGTTGTTTACCTCCTGAGTTACCACTCTTCCTTCCCACTTCCTAGAGGGAACGTTTCAATTTATAGAAAACTATAACACATCAAGAGATCTTGGGTTTTTTGAGACAATGTCTCACTACATACTTCAGCTTGCTTTGCACACAGTGTAGCCTAAGTTAGTCTTAACTCGCAGTCTCCTGTCTCAGACTCCCAAGTGACAGGGTTACAGGTTTGTGCCACCATGCCTAGCAACCCTCCACCTTAGAAATTCTGCTTGGTTCTTATTTTTTTTCTGTGCTTACTTACTTCTTATTTTCTTATTTTGGTAGATTTATTGGTGTTCAAAGGAATTAAAGCCTGTGTTTTAGCTTTATTTTTCCATCTTCACCTATAACTCTCAACATGCTAGTGCTTGTCAGAAGTCATTTCCACTGGTACTGTGACTTCTCTAAACTATGCTTCATAGCACACACTGTCAGACTGGTGCCACATTGTCAGAAAATTCAGCACAGCACTATTTCTGTAGGACTCTTAACTATCGATGGGTCAAAGTGACCTCCACTTGAATTTCTTACAAAGAGTGCTATCTTCTACAAAGAAAAGCCACAGAGTCAAAAGATTTGACTTCCTTGTCAATGGCTGGGAAATAAACTCAGTAAAAAAGGAAATACAGTAATAGGGGAATAGTTCACAAAGACTGGAACATCCCATCAGTAGGATATATGAAGCTGTTAGGAATGATATTTACAGCATAATAATATGTTGTCAAATATGCTATGTTTTGTTTATACATTAACTGACAGTGTTGAAACAGAAAGCAAACTATTGTAATATTATCTTTAGATTTTTGGGAAGTTTTTGTTTTCTGAACTTTTACATTTCCAAGATTTCTGGATTATATCACTTCTTCAGTCTATAAAGAGAGCTCATGAAACTTTATTTAAAGAAAAAGTAATTTTGTTTAGTGCAGGATTTTCAAATGCAGAGACAGAAAAATGTAATTTTAAAACAACTACATTCTCACACTCCAAGACTGTATCATCTTATTCATTTTTCTTATGATACGAAGATTTGGACATTTATTTCTTAAAAACACAGTCATCGCAGCCTACCAAATTTGTACAAGAAAACCTTTTATTTTTGGAGACAGGGTTCAAGTTAGTCTTAGACTCACAGAGATCCACCCACCACCATAGCCTGGCTCAGGAGAAACCTGACAGAATCCATTCTGTGACGCTAACGCTGACTTTGGGGACAATTGACAGACCCATAGTAAATCTAACCTCCTCTCCATTTGTCATCCCGCTAGCTAGTCATTCTTTGAGAGGATTGTTTTTAGCCTCAAGGCCAATTTCATCCACAAAATAGAAGAAAAGCATATGCAGTGAGTTCTGTGACTTTTGTGCCTTTTCTACCTCCAAAAAAAACCAAACCAAACAGTGCCAACATTCTGCTTTTTAAAAGTGGATGCAGGATGTCCCACAGTAATGGAGATCTTAGACTTCCTGGTCATGAAGAAACCTCTTGGTTGCCCAAAGAAAAGGCACAAACTCGGTAGTTGACAGAGACTCTCATTCAGGAAAGAACCATCGCCATTTTTGCTGCACTCCGGCCAGAACAGCATATGGCAGCCCAGCTGACAAATATAATCTTTTCCTCTTTTTTTCCCATTTCACATGCACATTTCATTTGTGGAATATTAAAACTTCCCACGAAGTGCCTGTTAACCCCTTGGCACCACAGGATCCCTCATCAGGGATGTGCTGTGTACCAAGCTCCTCATGTCCAGCTGTGAGAGGGTTAAGGCCAGTAGAGCAACTGATGGTCAGAGTCTATCTCATTTTTCCCTGCCTCCACCAGGAAGGGCCAAGTCTCAGAATTTTCAGGCAGAATTGTCTTTATGTTAGAAAATTTATAGTGTACTGGCTTCAAAATAAACCTTCTGTTACCCTGCATCCCCAAGCCTTTCTGTCTCCCAAATCAGACGTATTTTCTAAAGCAACTATACTTACAGATTGCCATTCATAGGGCCCAAGTTCCGGTCCACCTCACACCCATGGCACTCTGATGACCCCTGTCCTGAAGGATGAAAGCCTGCACATGTGATTTAAGTAAAAAAGACAATCTCTTTAAATTCTTTCTTTCCCTACACATAAGCAACTGGGCTCAGGCTTACATATTTTTGTAGCCTGCTTAAAATCCTAGAGCAGTGGTTCTCAATCTTCCCAATGCTATGGCATTTTAATACAGTTTCTCATGTTGTCATGACCCTCACTCATGAAATTATTTTGTTGCTACATAACTATAATTTTGCTGTTGTTATGAATTGTAATGTAAATATCTGATGTGCAGGATAACGGATATGTGACCCCCCAAGGGGGTCGTGGCCCACAGGTTGAGAACCACTGCCCAAGAGGCTGTCCCTGCAGAACCCGAGTCACAACATGGTTCCAATGAGATGTATCTAGCTCTATGTCCATATGACATTCTCCACCTTTGTTTTATTCACTCTTTTGTTTGGTTTTCCATTTAGGAAAATTGCCCAGAATAAAATAGAGCACTCATAATATGTTTGAAACATGTTTATTTCAAACATACTATGAGTGTTCTACTTTTAAATAAATTTCAAGCATACATAAAATAATATATGACACATACTCAGACATACTTCACCTTTGAAATTAAGCATTCAGTACCAACTTCTGCATCTTCATTAAACAACCCTGTCTTCTTTAAAAAGTAAGATTTGAAAGGTTTCAAAGGAATATCTAACCCCCTCCACATTTCTCTTACAACAGGAGAACCACTATCTTGAAATATATGTTAAAAATATATGTTCCAGTGGTCTGTCTCTTCATGCTATATATAAAATGTACATATTTTGGCACTTAGCATAATGCTGTCTTTTGTGATTTACTCGTGTTGATATTTAAAGGAACTTTTCAAAAATTTTAATTGTTATATATATTCTCAACTGTTCAATAAAATAAACCACATTCACTTAATACAGGACATTTATTCTACATTTCTGGCATTATAAATAGTATTGTTTTGATCTTTGAATCCCATGTTCGTGGGAACATTTGCCAGACATTATCCAGGTGCTCATCAGGAAGTGAACTTCTAGGTCCTAAACTTGGAACATCTTCAGTCTTACTTTCACCAATTCTTGCTTTGACCATCAGTGATTAAATTCCTTCTTCTACCTCACTCACATTTGTGCAACCAAATATTGATTTTTGTTAACCTGGTGTTTTTACATTGATTTACTTTTGAGCTCTCTAATTAGGATGGAATGGCTCTTCCTAAACTTGTGAATTTACTCATTTTTCTTTTCAATTTTTTGCCTTTCTCATATTAATGTGGAGGAGTTCTTTGTAAATGCAAATATTCTAATCCTCTCCAAATCAACCAGTAGCTTAGGTTTTTACTTTATATCTGATATCACTTTATTAAGTACAGTCAAATTTGTCCATATTTTTATTTAAAATTTTCCCATCTATTTAAGAAATTTTTCCCAGACCTCAATGCCCAAAGAATATGCATGCCTATATTTTCTTACACAGTCAATTCTGCTATAGCACTTATTTTGGAAATGTAAATTTGTTCCAAGACAGTTGATATAATAAGAAAAATATGAACATACCATAAATTTCCAACTTGCTTCTGTGTTATATCGTCAGTGGATACAGAGCTCTACATGCAGTTAACAAAGCCAGGAGCGGTGCAAATGTTCACATACACGGAACACCCAGGTACCTACAGCTACTCTACCCCACAGCATGCTGTAGCCACACCCATCTCCAGCTGACACGGCAACCCATGACATAGCCTGCCATAATCTATTGATAAATAGATTTATCTTTTATGACATAAAAAATTTGCCATAATTTACTGTGGGTAAAGACCACAGTTTTATTTCTTGGACTGTCTAGTAGAAAGTTTGGTCAAAACTCAAAACTGTTTAACACCCTGGAGAGACCACAGTTTTGTTTAGTTCTACTAACTGCTTTTGGATTGAAACTGAGAATCTGTCTTCCTGTGACAAGCAGGCACTGAGGGCCCTACCCCGGGTCTCTTTTCCAGCTTTTACTTTTAGCCTCTGCCCCTGTGGTCTGTTCTCCCTGACTGGTGACAAATTTAAGAATATCTCTCAAGCAAGACTTATGGAGAACTAAGCTTACCCTGCCCACCAGGTTAGTTTGGAAATTCAGCTTGTCTAAGTATCTTCCAGTCAGGGCTCTTCAGGAGCAGGTTTGCCTCCTATATACAGCTTTAAACAAATGTATGAATGCGATTAATGCCCAAATACTAATCTCTAGCATAGTCCTCTCCTTTGAACTTCATATTCAGGTGTCTAAGGTCTTTTTTTAGAAGAAAACCAAGATGCCTCATGTGCATATTAAACATGTTCATAATTGAAATCTTGATCTTCATACAAATAAAATCAATTCATCCCCTAAGTTTTTAAAGAAATGTTCCCTTGCTTCACCATCTCAAGGAAGCACATAAAATTATTATTCAATTCTCCCTTCCTATGTCCCCATATCAAATAGGTTACCAATTCTCACCAATCCTTATTTTCTATACTGCTCTTTTTTAAAGTACTTCCATCTTTTCTAAATTCTTCCAGTAGCTTCCTGTCTTGTCTTCTGCATCATTCTTTCCCTTTCTAGCTCACAATCTACTCAAAATTAATGGTGCCCATGAAACTTACATACGTATGTTATTCTCTTGGTTAAAATTCTTTAGAGGCACTGACTATTGGAGACAATGTAAATGTCAAACAGGACCCCTACCCTGTTTAATGTGTTCTCCACTGTCCTGAGTGCCCTTCATATCATCCCCTGCCTTGTTTTCTCATTTTTCTGAGACCCTCTTTGAGCCTTCTGACTCGAAGTTTCTATGTCTCAAATGCTTTCTATTCTCCCTCTACTCTTGTCTTTCTCCTTTTCTTCTTCTAAGGCTCAACATACATGACTTCTTTCAGAGTTGAAATGGAATCTCCAAGGAGAAATATTTTCTGTTAATTTGATGAAACAGATACTGTCTTTGTTGCTATTTACTATTGTACCACTTTTTAAATAATGATTTCTACACATATTATGTCCAATGCTCTTCCTTTTTTGCCCTCTTACTTAACCCTTGTTCCCATGAAGACAGAAACATAATGTTTTATTCACTTATTGTCGTAGTGACTGGTACCTAGTTGTTTTCAATATATATTTATAGAGTGATGAAGACATGTACTAAAAATGAAAGGGCAAAAGGCATTGCACTGATAGTGCTCAATGTCGGAGCCCCTGAGCACCCCTAACGTCAGTCAGCACCCCATAAATATGTTTGGAAATGTCCTTGATAATGAAGGGAAACGGCATTTTCTTAGCCTCCTTTCCTTGTGTTATCTTATTTAATCCTCACACAATTATTCATGGTGGATGTTACATCACTGACTCTGCAGAGCTGGTCACTTGAGCAAGATGTGTAAAGATGAAAACAGGAAGGCCAAGGCTTGGAACCAGTTCTCATGGGTCTCCTGAGAGGTGAAGAACTCCTCCCAGCAAGCATTTCTCTCTTCTGCAAAATGACTAAACTGAAAAAATGTTGATGACATCTGAGAATTAAAAATACAATGTGTTTTGTGGATCAACTCTAGCAAAGTTCATCAGCATAATAAATTATCCTGTTCCTAGACAGGAGATACAGTATGGAAATAAACATTTTTCTAATAGCTTGATATTTCTTAGCTAAATCACCTATTTTTTTAACTTGCATTTTTTCTGTGTTCTTAATATTGTCCATTTCACAGACACTTAGGTTACTGAAGAAACCAAAGAATTTACAGTTTGTTGGTTTTTACAAAGGTGCTCAGACCGCTTCAGCATTGGTTGAAGTATAGCTTCTAGGTCGGAGCTGAAAAGGAGAAATGTGAAGACTGAAGTCTAGCCACATCCTGCTCTTCAAAAAATCTAACAGAAACACACACACACACACACACACACACACACACACACACACACACGAGGTTAGATAGGAGGTATTATTTTAAGCAAATGACTCATTTATTGAACATATTTGATCTGCATTCTTTATTCTCCCCTTATGTGGGGGGGGGGGCACTAAAGGTAATGGCTATAATGATGGCTACCTGTCCAAATAATGATCACTCTCATCAATAAACTCATCCTTTGGGTTCTGAATTAACAAAACCTCATTTGATAAACTTTCAGCTCCTTAGCATTTTGGAGGATTGGAATTCTCTGAAGTTTGGACCTGTTGTGTACTGGGAGGTTGCTGAGGAAGACGGTCCTCTTGGTCTCGACACATGTGTCTCTCAAGTCTGACAGCTGAAGGTTGCCATGCTCAAGGTCTCCAGTCATTTCTCTCTGCTTCTAACAATCTGGCTTTAAAGTATTGTCCCTGTATAAAATAGCACCAAATAACAACTCTTTGGTGTTCAAATTATCATATTCTGCTTGAAAACTTGAATTTACCATTTTAGAAATGATGCCTGGTGAGAAAAAGCAAACACTTTCTGGGAAAGAAGCTGCCAATCCATCCTAGGCCTGTATGGAAACAAAATATTTCCAGAACCTTTTCATCCAAAGAGATTAACAGGCTCTGTTGAATAAATACAGAGTGTAAAAATACCCAAAATCCTGGAGGACAGGTAGGAGATTCTCTGTAGCATGTCCAAGATTGATCTTCATGTTCTTCAGTAGACAGATCAAAGGAACATAAAAAGACATATAGCCAAGGATTCTTGTAGGGCAAGATTAAGATTCCAGCCTTGCCTGTTTTCATGTTCCAAGGTACTTACTTTTCACATGTGTTAAAAGCTGAGGTTTGATGGCAGAGAAGGAAACTGAGGACATTATATACAAACACACACACATACACATGGGATGGGAAGAGATTCCATACATGAATAGGACTCTGGATGTGGAGCTTAGAATCAAGCTAACCCCTCCAGTTCATGATTGCAGAAGACATTGCCAAACTATCACATGATGTTGACACTTAGAAATGATGACCAAGCACACAAAATGGGCCTGAAGCCCCAATCGCAGAAACCCACAGGGAAAGCCAAGGAGACCAAACAAAGCAGCATGAGATTTTAGCAGTCTAAGATGAAGAGCTGTCAGGAAGTAGGGTCCACTAACAATATGAACTCCAGTTCTCTCCTGGCCTGGTATTTAAAGTTCATGTCACCACCACAGATGATTAGCCTAGAATTTTTGACTAATTCAAAATCAGTTGAAATCACAGGAGACAGAAAAGAATTTATTACTAATATGAGCAGAAAAAAAAAACTTTGAAAAAACAAAAGGGATGTAACTGCATTGTTCTAAGGACTAAGCCACTAATAATGCCATGTGAGGTAGTCATGGTGAGTTCAAATGTTTAAAGACGCCTCTTCCGCATTGTGTCTGGTCGGAGAGACTGTTGCTCTAACTAGCCTCATTTATGTTCAGCTTCCCGCTTGATGTCCTATGGAAGATCTGACTTAGACACAACATATGGACAGAGAAAGCAGTTATGGAGACATTCGCAACTCTGACAGGGAATCTGCTTCATGGAAGAAGACAGGCAAGGAAGGGCTAATTAGCTAGTGTAACACTGGCTCCTTAATTAAAATTTCCCTTTCAGTTCAACCTATTCCATGGGATGACATTTAATAACATGGAGCTATAGCTATGAAAGCATTTGTCCAATGTCTTGAGCCTGATTAAGATAAGCAAGCATTGCCCACAGAGAAACAACCTTCCCTAGTGAAGTCATCTACAAATGGAGCTTTCCCAAGCTTTTCTTTTACTCTGGAGTTAAGACTTCCTGTGAGTATTGCCTGCCAGAGGGCAAATGAGCACACACTCCAACGGCCAACAAATGAAAACTACTGATGCAAATTTCAACAATAGAAGTCTGTATGTGCCTAACCCCTTAGGTACACATGCATAGCAAAAGATACCACTCCCTTTGCTAGAAAGGAGTAAGAAAAAGGTCCTTGTTGTGCTTGAAAGATGAGCAGGCAAGAGGGGTTGAGGCCCCCAAGCTTTTGCATTTACTAAACACACTGACACCTGTGACAAAAAGGCAAATGAAGGAAAATGGCAACACAATTGCAGGTGACTCTGTCACTTCCGACACATTTTCCAGCAGATCTTTGTATGTGCACCTGTGTTCTGCTTCCAGCGCCACATGTAGCGCAACACTGTTAAGTCTTAGCTCTTCAGTGTTCCTGGAGGACACATGCTGTGTGCTGCTGGATCTTCAGGATGGGCGTTTCTGTGAGCTGGCGGAAGCTTGGAGTGTGGGGCCCAGTGGAGCAAGGCTGAATCCTCGAGAGTGTGCCCTTACAGGGGTGTTGGAGCTCAACCCCTTCCCGTCTGTCTATGCTTCTGTGTGCTCTCACCATGATGTACTGTGACACCACAGGCTCAAAGTGAGTGAGCTGAGCAGATCAGGTCCTCTGAAACTAGAGACCAAAATAAGCCTTTCTCCCTGAGTCCTCATGTAGCTGGGATGCAGAGCTGACCCACACTGCCACCTGCCAGGTTCCCTCAGCAGCAGGCAAGCACACATTTACTGTTTGCACTATGGAATCCACAATATTCCATCAGACCCTGAGCTTGTGGCTCATTTTCTGACACATTCAAGATTGCCAAGGCTTTCTTCACCTGGGCTGAAATATGGTATCATTTTCCATCAGTACTTTTCTAGTTAGTTATGAATATGTGTGGTTATTTGTAGCTTTAGGGCCAGGAACCATGTTTTACTAATTATTATTTCCCCAAATAACTATTTGTGGAACTAGAATTGGTCAGTTTTCATGACTGTCTAACTAGTCTTCAGTTGTGAGTGACAAAAACCTACACCCAAGTGGCTTATGCTGTCGGACAATGTACTGATCATAAGGAGTGACAATTCTAGGGATGGGATTTACTTCAGGTCTGATTGAATTCAAGAGCTCAGAAGCGGCCATGTCTTGATGTCTTGAGTTAGTTCCCCTTTCCTCCGTGTTTGGGCATTCTCCTCAGGCAGCTCCGATCTTTATAAGATGACCCCTGCACCATTGCTCCCATGTTCAAAACTAGAGAAAGCCTATTTGATGATGTCCTCACAACTCTGAGAATTACCGTTACGGGATTGGCTGAAACCAGGACTCATGTTCATCCCGAAAGGTTCATTTTTAGCCCAGATATGAGCAAGTTGCCTAGTACAGCGGAGAAGTTCCCTATCCAGGTAGCAGAGTGTCCATTAGCAGGGTCACATGGTTTTTCCTCTATCATGCTTTACCCAAGTGGAAAGGTTAGAAGCCTGGAAACTATACTTTCTGCAGGTTTTCAATTAGATTCTATCAATGGGAGAACCATTCTGAAATTTGGAAACATTTCTGCTCCTGGGTCAACAGCAGGTATGAATGCATACTTTGACAGGAGTTGATGTGAGATTTGATGGATGCTGTCGTGCATCCTCCTGCAACCCATTACTCTTTGTGACTATAAGCAGATGAGACCATTGCTCAGTGTGCTGGGCTTGTGTCCTTCTTGGTGTCCTCCCTACTGCACACAGTTTCCCTGATACCCACTCCCCTGTCTTCCCAATGGTTTTGTGAGCTTCTAATACCTGTATTAAATTAAACCTTTACATCCGTGCTGGAAGGCTACTGGTTTCTATATGAACCCTTACTAATACATTGTAGCATATGAGTTAAGGATGGCATGTTGGTGGTGGTGTATTCATAAGTCAAAATCTTGACAATAGACTAGATAGAATAAATGTTGAAGATTCAGAAAGAATGTCCACTCTACTCTAGCTTCAATATCATTATCCTAGTTCATTTTATATATCATAGGAATTGGTCTTTTAAAACATCCTAATCACATGACTAAAAAGTGATTTCCATTGTGTAAGCAAAGCAGAGAAAACAAGCTCAGCCTGCCTTTCCTGGCCCTCTGTAACCAAACTACACTTACTCTTTCAAGCCTTAACTTTCACTGACCTCTCTGGGCAGCACAGAATCTGACTATGCTCTGGTAAACTGCCCTAAGCTTTCCTGTTTCCCAGTCTTAGCTTCTGTCATTGTTTCAACCTACAATCTTTCGAGTTTTGCCACCTAGGGGTGATAATGCTCTCCCCAAGAGCCATGGACCATCAAACAAAAGCCCAGTATCTTGAATGAGAAAAGTCCTGTCAAGTTGTTGGTCAGTGGAGTCCAAGAAACCTCCAAAATAATAGAGCCTATTAACCTTTGTTGCCTCCTAGAATTTGAAGGAGATGAAACCACTATGCACTCTGGACACAGGGCGTGGAGATCCTCAGTCTCCATGTGAAGAAACTGAAGTTTCAGTAGGTTGCGGCTGGGATGCAGTGCTCCACACGAAGTGGTAAAGCTAACAGTGAAATCAGGTTCACAATGCCTGGGCAAAAGAACTCCCACATTCTGTGAAGTGGCTTACAAAATGTTACTTTCTATCTAGGATACATAATAATAATAATAAATAATGAGAAGTAGTAGTGATAGTAGTAGTAGTAGTAATTAGTACGTTTTCCCAGGTTTGTTCCCCTAGAGTCTTATACAGTCTTTCAGGTTGCAACACAAGCAACCCGTCACTCATGCTTTCCATACTAACTCATTTTCTCACTTATTATTTTTTAGGAGGCTGACTTACCTCTCTAAGTCTTTTTCTTCTTCCACTTGGTCTTTTCTCCCTTCACTTCTGTCTGTGTTCATCAGTGTTTTCCTTATTATGAGAAAAGCAACTTAAGGGAAGAAGAATTGCTGGGGCTTATCATTTCAGTGATTCCGTGTACTTCTGGTTAATGATTCTTTGGTAGATATACATTACAAATTCACTAATGCTGAACCCAGAGCCACAGCATTCTAGTTTGTACCTGAACCAAGCTTATCCAACACACATACCTGGTCTGTACGCCATATCTCAGCTTTCTGCACTTAGAAACCACAGACAGAATTTTACCACCACATTTGGTAGACATTGTACATCGTGAAACGTTCAGCTGAAGATCTATAGCAATGTTAACAGCATAGCAGCAAACACACCATGAAAGGAACGCTCACTCAGTGTGAACGCAGGACACAGGCTGCTGTAGTTCCCTGGGAGATTACATTTCAGCAGCCTGAGCACTGTTTAATCGATAAAGGACTCTCCAAAAGTCCTGAGTGTAGATTTAGGTGTTACAGAGATATTTTAGCAAACATATAATCTCACAAATAGAGACTCCAAATAATGAGGACCAGCTGACTGACTGTACATGACTACAGATTACTCTATACTTTGTATTTTGCTTTGTTTTTGATTTCTGAAGCATCACTGTTTGGCATGTAGACTTTCCCAAAATAACACTGCCAGGATGTACAAAAACACTGACCCAACTGAGAGAAAGAGAAGGGCACTCCTGGAGACTCAACTACTGCCTCCCAGGAGCACTACCAGTAATTAGGAGGTAGCTCAGGAGGCCTTGAAGGTAAGTTCCTAGAGGGTAAGATCTTACATGGTAAGAGTCAACTGCACACAATATAGCATGGGGATTTTTTAATATTAGCATACACTGTCACTGCAGCAAGCTGCAACAATGTCTGTGCCATGCCAAAAACATCCAGATGGAAGTGGAAAACTGAGCTGCCACCACATGCTTCATCTGCACCGATGTCTTATAGAGACAGCCAGCATGGATCTCTGGGGCCTGGAAGAGTTGCCTGGGCAAGAAGCCAGAGGGGGAAAATATCACCAATATATGTTTAAATTAAATTAATTAACATTTATATAATTCTATGTCGGGTATAAGTAACATCTACCAAATATAGTGTCTTACTTAATCAGAACAATGATTCTATTAATTAGGTATTATGCATTTGCCCAATTTTACACACAAAATTTTTTTTAAGGCTTGCAAAAATTCAGATCAAAGAGCTAGCATAGAATAGAGTCAGGCTTTGAACTCTGGACACTCATGTAGTCAATGACAATGAGGTCTTCTTAGACTGAGAACTTGTGATTCCAGTGAAACCATACCCTGAACTTGGTCCTCTACATTGATGGGGTACGTTTCCACAGAAGGAAAAGGTGATGGACATATACACAGCACATATACCTGTATTTTCCTATGTACAGATACATACATTGATGTGTACACAGTATATAGTCTGTGCTCCTACAAAGAACTAGGAAGCAAGAGAGAAAAGCAGTGCAAGTCCAGGGATAAATTGGATCTAATTGAAATTCAGGGAATTACATTCTACGAGGCCCTAACGCGGCAAACATGAGCCCAGACAGGTTGTCTTACCTTCTTGGACTATCCACACCTAGCAAGGCATATGCTTCAGTAAAGAGAGACAATAATAATCCAATATGTTTCTAAGATTCACGAGTTGACAACGTGAGGCAAGCTGCCAATTCTGCATCCCTGAAAATTACTCTAAGTAATGGGCCTAGTTTAAAAGTGTTATGTTCCAGAAGGAAAGTCTTGGTTTATTCTTGTTTCTAGAACCATCCTGGTCAACACAATTCTGTCTGACCCCCTTTTCTTCAATATGTTCTTATTTATTTCTCAAATCTTCACTTTGGCCATATGTATCCCCTGGAGTAGTTCGCTATTGAGACGAAAGACATGTATAGAAAGAGCACTGAACTTGACATTGCCAATTTCTACAGACTGAGGAGACAAGAACCGAAGGTCCTTTCAGAAAATAAGGGAAATGATTTCAGAGAGCAACACCAGAGTTATGTGCAGAAAGCCAATTTGAGACAACCAGAGAAAATAGGAAGAGGATAAGCCAGTTGTTCATGTGTAGACCAAACTTCCTGCAACCCCATGTCCCAAAAACAAATCCATGACCAGGGAGACTTTTGAACACTAGTCCCCACTATACAACCCACGTTTGATTTAAAGTTTTTAAATTTTAGTAATTATTATTATTCTGTGTGTGTACATGACGTGTATATGTTTGTGACCATGGCATAGCATGTGTGTCATGGTCGGAATTCTAGAATCCGTCTCTCTTTCTGCCTTTACATGGGTTCCAAGAATTGAACTTGGGTCATCAGACTGGAGCAGTGAGAGCTTTTTCATGCTGAGTTGTCTTGTGAGCCTATAAAACAATTTATTAAATATCAACTGACACTTACTGGTGTCAATATTCAAGCTCTTCCATGTGTTTACTAATTCTGTCTATACAATCAAGAAAAAAACCCACAAAACTGTAAGTTATATCTAAATAGTCAAAATTGGAGATAATTAGAAACCACCTCAACTCCAAACTATCTACCCAAAAAGGACATAAATTTTGTGTACTGTTTAAACATTGTATTTTGAGTGCCAGATATAACAAGGATTGTTAAGTAAAAATTTTCCATAACTGTATATAATTGTGGACATGAAACAGTAGCCCTAGACATTTCTCAATGGCCACTATCTACCAATTGTTTCATATTAAACACTGTCATTGTTTTACATGTAGTTATCACTGACTGCTCATGCTCCTAATATGAAATGGCATGGTGTTTATATATAACCTGTATCCCCCTGTAGTTCACCTGTAACATACGATCCTAAGGGGGTGCCTTGTAACTAGTGCCTGTGCTCTATTGTCCTGGGAGTCATGACAGGAAAAGGGTCCGTACATGTTTGGTACAGATAGAATATGTTTTTTCTCCCTGAAGTTTTTCCAGTCCAAAGTTGGCTAAATCTGTGGATGCAGAGAGCCAACCATCTTTTAATGCCCACATTGCTTAAAGGTTAGGGCTTAGGAAACTGTAGCCTGCATCTTGGTTTTGTGTATTTTGAGTTCTGGTATGACAAGTATTGTAAATGAATTGAAGAATGTTTTTTACAGTTTCAAGTAATTTTTTAATTTTTTTGATAAAAAAAAGTTGAGAATACAACAGAGACTCCATGTGACCTGCAATTCTGAAAATATTCAATATACAACCCTTACAAAAAAGGTGTGATGATATTCTTAAATGATGAGCTGCAAATAAAATTATTTCATTGGCTTTATTTAGTGAAGGTAGATACACTGGAATTCAGGAATGGAGGCTTTTGTTGCGCATGCTGATAATGGCTGCTGGAAGTGTTAGAGAACTAAAGACTGCTCTCAAGTCCTCCAGACATCAAAAGTACTAGTATCAAACTGAAAACCCATAGACAGAGGTGCGGGAAGTGGAGAGCAAGCAGGCACATTGCACTCCTATCTTAGCGCACGGGCGAGATTTTAAGTGTAGTTCTATTTACATATGCGATTAAATATGCAATAGTGAGAAACAAACACATTAACAATGCATGACTACATGAACAAAAAGCCAGGCCTGGCCTGGAACAGATCATGCTACATGTTCACTGGATGACTAATGCAAGACTTGTAGAGTTACACAAATAAAATGCTTAAACACCCAGGAAATCCAGGTCATTTTTCAATTGGACATCTGAACAGGTAGGTGTGAGGGCTGCAGTTTAGTTGACCAGGGACTTCCAAGACTACCGAGACTCTGCTCCTGAACTTCACAATCAAGTAAAGGGAACACTGTAGGAAGTGTTCATAAATAAATAAATAAATAAAAAGGAATGTCACAATACCAATGGTTGGCCTGGCTGCCTGCTTCCTTATAGCAAATATCCTATTTTCACATGTCAATTCTTTTCTCCCAATCATAAAAGAAGAGAAGGCAATCCTTCCAAAGAAATCCATTTCTTTGGTATGTGGCTTCTGGGATGAGACCAGTTAACAAATCCCTCTTAACTCTAACCAGGACATAAGTCAGAGCACAAGGTCCCTGTCGCACTTGGGTTTCAAAAGCACAGCATGATATATTTCTGTGGCATTGCTTCAAATCGTATTACCTCATCAATTCATTTTTGAAAAAGTCAAAATAGTGGAGGCAGTCTATTTTGCCAACATTTTGAATCAAAGCTGTTTGGAGTTCTTCAAGTACCAGAAAGCAGAGCCACTTAATGAGCCATATCTTCTCCCAGCATCGGAGAACACAGTGAGTGCATTCATGTGTTCATCCATTCAGTGAGTACCAAAGAAGTATAGACTGGCTGTCAGATACTCCAGGTAGAGGCCCTGAAGGTCTAGGACTGACCAAAACTTAGTCCATGCCAGGGTTCACAACACAGGAGAAGACGGTGAGTGATCAAACAAGCTGGTGTTAGAGCTGTAACAAGAAAAGTCCACAGCTTTGTGAAATGAGGTAAGAGTCACTGTACCCAGACTCATGGGACAGGCAGTCATAATAGCTTCCTAGAGAGGTAAAACCCTATACTCAATCCTCAAACACAGAAACTGGACAACATGACATATATACCCACCTACCCAGGACACAAAATAGCTACAACATTCCATCCCCAGTAATGGGTTTTGAAGGATCCTATCACACATGAGGGGCTCCAGTGGGGATATAGGCAGCTGTGGACAGAGGACTAACAAAATTCATGTCATGTGCCCCCCCACACACACACACTCACTCACATACACATTGAGCAGGAGAGAGGGGGCTGAGTTTATTTAATTGTCAGGGCTAAGACATGAAGATTGATACACAGTATAAAGATTAATAAGATTTTCACAACCTCCTGGAGAAGGGTTCTTTTCTTTCATGTCTCTCAAGATCCCTTCCCAACAGGTAGATTGAAGGAAGAAAGGAAGGAAGGTCCTGCCCTGCTTCTCTCTAGGAAGCAGCGTACCAACAGTGACAGTCTGAGATGGGGCAGGTGGGTATCCAGCCCCAGGTAGCCAACCTCCTTAGTGTCAGAGCAGCAGGGCAGAGCACCTGATAAAAAAACCTTCCTGTGTTAACATCAGGTCCTGGGTCATCATTTTCTTCACTGTGGCATCTTTATCTAGCCTAGTCAACAAGACACAAGAAGAAACATGTCTCACATTGTTCCTGCATCTTCCTTAACCCTTCAGGTCCTCTAGCTGCTGTTGTTGGGATAGGAGGCGCCATGCTGGACACATAAGGCAGAAGCTCCAAGCTTCAGTGAAGCTGGAAAGGAGGCCAGGGCAGAGCCGGGAAGGAGGTCACCTGGTAGCATCTTGTTAAAGAGGCCGAAGCCCACAGCTGAGAGTTATTTTAGAATTTGATATGTCATACAGCAGAGCTTCACTCTACCCGGGGGTGAATTAGGCTAATTATGACTTCAGGCAGGTGTTTCCCTAGTTAGGAGAACATAGAAACTGATTACAAGGATAGCAAGGTCACTGGGGAAATGAAACGGTGGAGCAGGACAAGGTAGGAAAGAGGGTGAGTGATAAAGGCCTCAGAGCATCCTGCTCGAAGCCTGGATGCTCATATGTCAGTAAGGAATGCAAGGTGTAGGACCGAGTAGGCAAGTGAGTCGGGAGGCTCTCGGGGAATCGGAGCTGGAGGATGATCTCCGTCAGCTCATTTAGACACCCTCTCATCAATTTACAGATGAGATACCTGAGACTCAAGATGTGAAGAGATACCAACCTAACCACCACGGGTGTGTGTGGCAGTCTATCACCCATCTCCCTTTCCAGGCCCGTATTTCTAGGCTCTGAAACAGTCACTGCCCTTGCAACTGCATTCAAGAAGTAGTTCCGGGCTTTTCCACCTTCATTTTCTCCACCTTAGATCAAGCTCCTGGATTTCTGCCTGTTTTACTCATGCCACATTCCTCTCTAAAATCACTTCAATTGCTTTTCTCCTTCTGATAGCAATGATCCTCATGCCTCTTCAAAAGGCAACAAAAATAAAGGGCCGAGATGTGGTAGTCACTGTTTGCAAGACCTAGCAGGTCAGAAATCAAGCCCCAGATCTTTGCTGTTACCCCGGGCTCTGTATTACCACCTTTTGCTGTCACTTGACTCATTCCTTTTTTCGGGCTATTCGTGACCGTGTAACCAGGATCTTCATCTGGTTTCCCTGAGACCCCCAGACCTTCTGATCTCTATGGAAAGAATCCAGAGAAGATGCACAGAGTGAAGAAAGACAGAATTCATCATAGTGCAGAGGAGAGTACACTCTGGGGGAGGGGGGAGAGTGAGCCACGGCTAGAGAGAGCATTCTGCCAGTTTATAGTTTAGGCAGGATTATTATTTCTCAAGTCCCTGGTACTTCTGTACTTCCAGGAGACAGTTTCCTGTCTAGGTGACGAGCAGGCCCATTTGAACTGATTCTTCCAGGAGGGCGATGGGATGTCCTTGTCCTTTATCAGAGTGATCCTGCAAGGCTAGCACTCCAGGAACCAGGTATGGATCTCTATAGATTAATAGCGTCTAGATGTTCACAAAAGCCTGTCTCCATCTGCTCCCTGGGCCAGAGTTCAGACTTGGGCCTGATTCCTCCTCTGATCAGTAACTAGGGCCCTGTGGTCCAGTTCCAATTCTTGTTTTTACAAGCTGTTTATTATGAGGGAGGACGTCATTTATCGCCCTTACTGTCCTTCAAGACTACTGATATCTAACTAGTACCTTGCAGTAGACTGGTCATTTCCCCTCTAAGGTAATTCGACTACTCACATAGAAACACTAAGATTCTGACCTTTTCCTACTTTCTCTAGTGAAGGTCAGTTACAGTTCTATCTCTTACAACAGTTTTTCCTGTTGACCTGAACCCACATGGAAGCTATACATTTCTCCATCTCTCTCCCTCCCTTGTTTTCTTCATGCTGGGGTTGAACCTAGGGCCTTGCATATACTAAACATATGATCTAACACAGAGCCCCAAACCTCCATTAACTAGTCTAGTGAGAGAAAAAAAATCCAAGATGTCCTAAAGGTAATTAAAACAGCTGGAGAGTGGAAAAAGGAGAGATTAGTATACAGTCTACAGGCTCACAACAAAAGGCTGTTGAAGATACTAGATGTCAACCCTCTACTCAATTCCCATTTTCACCACACACCTCTTACAACCCAAATCAGCCCAGAAGCAACAACACTCATTTCTCCTAAGGACTGCAGTCCTGTCCTAAAGCTGCCTGCATGTCTCATACCCAGAGGCTCTTCTCTGCAGTGAAGATTCAACATAAAAAACTGTTCCTTTTCTCCCCAAACCTTTGCTGTTAGTGCTGGTCCAGCAGACATGCTCCTGCTATTATCTAGACTTGATGCTGGTAAGGGATGCTGGTAGGGATGCTGGTAGGGATGCTGGTAGGGATGCTGGTAGGGATTCTGGGAGGCTAAAGAACATGTCCTGGAGCTTGCTGCTGTTTGTGGCTAACATGTGGAAGCATTTGATAAACCCTTTCATTTCAGAGTTCCCTTGATCTCAAGAATTTGGGGTTTACACTTCTCATCCCTGAGCCTTTCCCTTCTGATGCAAAATTTTCTTTTTTTTTTCTTTTTTTCTCAAATGCCAATGGAGGGATTGGAAATTAGTCAGAAAAAACAACCCTCCTAACCTTGGCCTTACTTTCCTTAACAATTTAGGATTTTCTTCACCAGTGCTTCCTTTTCTGAGTTAATAATTTCTGGTCAAAAGACACCCCCAAGGCTTCTGAGGTAAACACTGTCCTGATAATAACTGATGCTGCAGAGTGAGCAAACACTTACTGGTCCTCCCATGAGAATGGGCCAGGAGGTATAGAGAAGCCTGTGAGGATAAAAAGAGAAAAAACAGTGACTTTTTTCTAATCATGCCGAAGCCTCCCTTTTCTTTGTAGCAGTTGAGCTGTTAAGTTCTATACTAAGGCACGTATGCACTTTGGAAAGGTAATTTGAAAGCGAGTTGAGCCATGACAAATAGGGACAGCTGGCCTAATTGAATCATTTGATCTAAGACAGCTCAACTTGGTTATCCTCACTGCAGCCCACACTGATATTAGGGAGGGAATCATTAGCCATGAAATCATGTCGCCTTTCCCAACTCCAGCGTTTTTGACATGACAGCAATAGCAGCCTGCCTTTCATTAGAGTCCTAGAAGTTCCATGGTCTGTCAGGAAAACAGAGCACCTTGGGAAACTTTCATGTTCAACCTCAGAAAGTCATGTTCCTCGTGGGGCTCACAGACCATTTCAAAGAAAGGCAAGGTGCATGCTGGTAAAGGCAGCTCCCACTCAAGTGCAGCTGAGTGTCTTTGACATTCACACCTGCTGGTGTGATGCAGGACCAGCTCTACCGTTGCATGACTTTTCTCTTCACTATAACAAAACACCTGAAAGATGCAAGTTAAGTGGGGGAGAGGTTGACTTGGGGCTCATAATTTGATGGTCAATCATGGATGGAAGGCATGGTGGCTAGGGCTCTGTCTGTAGTGGCAGGAGCTTGTGGTGGGGCTTCTTACATATTGGCATCTAAATAAGCAGAGAGCCAGACTGGAAGCAGCTGGTGATAGTCCTCAAGGTTCATCCTTATGACCCTACATCTTCCAGCTAGCTCCATGTCCAAAAGGTTTCACAACTGCCCATCACAGTGCTACCAGCTGGGAGCCAAGGATTCAAACACATGAGCTAGTGGGAGAGAGTTCCCATTCAAGTCAGTAACAACCCTGAGTGTTTTTGTTGGTTTGGTTGTTTGTTTGTTTGAGACAGGTCTCATTATGGAGTCCAAGTTGGCTGTACACACTTTGTGTAGCACATGGTGACCCGGAGTCCATGATCTTTCCTACACTGTGGTGATATTGTGTTCCCCAATATATTGTACACCCTAATAAATTTATCTGAGGTCAGAGAACAGAACAGCCACTAGATATAGAGGCCAGAAAATGGTGGCACACGCACCTTTAATCCTAGCATTCCTAAGGCAGAGATCCATCCGGATCTCTATGAGTTTAAAGCCACACTGGAAACAGCTAGGCATGGTGACTAATGCCTTTAGTCCCAGGAAGTGAGCCTTTAATCCCAGGAAGTGAGTCTTTAATCCCAGGAAGTGATGGCAGAAAGCAGAAAGGTATATAAGGCGTGAGCACCAGGAACTAGAGCTAGTTAAGCTTTTAGGCTTTTGAGCAGCAGTTCAGCTGAGAGGCATCCAGTCTGAGGAAAAAAAGGATCAGCTGAGGAATTGGCAAGGTGAGGTGGCTGTGGCTTGTTCTGCTTCTCTGATCTTCCAGTGTTCACCCCAGTACTTGGCTCCAGGTTTGTTTTTATTAATGAGACCCTTTAGGGTTCATGCTACACTACACAGACTCCCAGGTGCTAGGACTGTGTGCTGTGGGTTTGTCAAAGGCAGAGACATTTGTGAGAGTGCGAGTGGAATGGCAGTCAGCAGAGCTGTGAAAAAAGCCCCCCTTCCATGCAGCACCAAAGGTTTAAGGAAACAGTGCACCCTGAACTTAGTTCCTCGATTGTCAGTCTCCTTCTAAAATCATTAACTCCAGGGACACCTGTCCCTACCTCTCTCATGCTGTGGTTAAAGATGCGAGCTTTTATGTGGGTGCTGGCAATCCCAGCTCAGATCTTCATGCCTGTGTGGCAAACACTTCACCAACTGTGCCATCTCCCCAGCCACTTGACCGCCATTCTTGAAAACTCCCCGAAGGTATAACGTTGGAGTGACTCTAGTTTAAAAGTTTGGGATCTGCCCTCGTATGTGCCAACAGCGTTTCCTGTCATGGAGTCTCCCTCTAACACTAATGTTCTGATAAAATAAGCGAGTTTGTTTCTCTGTCACCTACCTGCAAATCTTAGCTTTAGTCATTCCTGTTCTCCCGAATCAACCTTTTCAATAATATGTATGATTTTTAAGCATGTGAATAGTACAATAACAAGGAAACCAACCAGGATGTATCTCTAGCATCGTTCAGGGTTATCCAACCTTTTGATACTGTGATATAATGTCATTTCAAACATGTTAGGTTTCATTCTTGGTCTCCCAGCATGCATGCCGCCTGTGGACCATATATTAGACAAACCTGATTATCACTTATTAAATCTCATGCGTGCACAAGTGTAAAAACCACATTTTCAATATACCATAGACCTGCTTGTGTTAAAAAAAAAAAAAAAACTAGTTAGCATGAATCAGGTCAATTCAGTCATATTTATTGAGTGATAGACCAGATAAAACACAGCAAATAATTAAATCACTTTCATATATTTGAAAAATAAAAAAATTAACAGATAAGAATGTGACATGAATCTTAAAAGATCTTATTAATAGAAAACCCAGAGCCAGATATTGGGGTGTAAGCTGAAAGATCAGAAAAGTAGAGCAAGCCAGCCACAAGTTCTTACCCCAAGGAAATCCTCAGTCTCAAGAGAGTGAGTTCCTGTTTCCTCACACCTTATATACCTTTCTCTGCCCAGACATCACTTCCTGGGATTAAAGGTGTGTGTGCTTCTCAGTACTGGGATTAAAGGTGTGTGCCACCACTGCCTGGCTCTATTTCCAGTGTGGCCTCGAAATCACAGAGATCCAGATGGATCTCTGCCTCCCCAGTGATAGGATTAAGGGTGTGTGCGCCACCACTCTCTGGCCTCTGTGTCTAATCTAGTGGCTGGCTCTGTCCTCCGATCCCCAGGCAAGTTTATTAGGGTACACAATATAAGAAGCCTTTTCTCGATAGCTCAGACTTTCACCTCCCTACATTTCCTGGGTGTCATTGCAGCATTAATGATGCCCTGTTAAGTCTAAGGGGCTTCCTATACTTGAGTGATGATCTCTTCACAGGATTCTAGGTAGTAGATGTAAGGATGTGGGTTTTAAGTGGAAAAGGACCTAAGTAGAGAATGAGAGAAATGGGTGTACGAAAGTCTTCTTATGCAGTTCATGTATAGTATCAGGAAGAAATTTATTCACCAGACTCTCCCAAAAGATGAGCTTATGTGTTACAAAGGAATATTATGATAAGCAAGAATATGTTCGAAGGCATTCCATTATTGCTAATATAACTTAAGACAGATTTGCACTATTATTTTATTTCCCACATTTTACATTCCATAGTTTAAGCTAGCTGTGATTAGCTGATCTGAGGCTATTAAGTGAAAATTACAGAAGTAAACAATTCATAATTTAGAATTGATCATAATTCTTAGTAATATGATAAACCTTCATGCTGTCCTATTCAGAACTTGATTCTACTTGTCCAGAATATCCACATTGTATATGCTACCCACCCATTAGTTAGTTAGCAGACCTTTCAACTCTCAACTATCAGATTATCTCAGTATCATAGTGCTTGCACTTAAGGAACCCTTATTTTACTTATCGATAGCCCAAAATCATATTAATAAAATTACTCTATTTAATTATTAGTTACTATAGTTAATTTTCTACTGAACTGAACTTACAAGATTTTTCATATATCAGTATATCATCAGAATAAATAGTATTCAGTACAATCACATATCTAGTGGGGGTTATGGACCACAGAGCCTTTATAGATGAGCAGAGACCATTATGGATCTTTTCGTTTCAAGGGCAAAGGGATAGATGAGTGAGAACAGCTTATCAATAAGGAGACAATGCCACAGCAAACTATAGAATATGTATGGAATACAGGATGACACCCTCATGATGAGTCCCCAATGTTCATTAAGACATACCAAAAATTTCAGCATCCTGAACACACATGATGGAATTTCCTATGGAAGCAGGTAACGAATCAAGTTCTGCATCACAAATGGTCCTCACAGGTAGAAGCAGGTGGTGTATCAAGGATACAGGAGCAACTGACTTCTGTGTCACACTGTATAACTGCCTTGGTTAGTTTCTCTTGGTTGTCACAACAAACTGAGTAACTTAAAGCCACAAATTAGTTCTCTACTAGTTATAGTCCAGAAATGCAAAATTGAGGTGTCAGCACGGCCACTCTCCATATGACTGTCCTAGAGAAAACCTTCCTTACCTCTTACACCTTCTGGAAGCGGATGGTAACCCCTGGAATTCTTGACTTGTACCTGCACCATTCCAACTTCTGCCTCCATGACCGCAAGGTCTTCACTGTGTGTCTCACCGTCTCTCTCTCCTTAAAAGAACACCTAGCATGTTGGGCTCCCCCAATCCAATATGACCTTATTGGATTTTGTAAACCCTAAAGTCATATTCATAGGGAACAGAGGTTAGGAATGAAATACATGTTTTTAAATGACACACTTCAAACCACAGGAGGTCCTAATTTATCCTCAAATATTTTGTGTTTTCCACTGTCTACAAGAAGCTAAAAGTAACTATATAATTGTGCTATTGTAGTTAATTATGATCCCAGAAGGGAATCCATCTTCATTTGATATTTTGTTCAGCCAGTGGAGTAGGATCATCGAGGCGATATTTTGTTCAGCCAGTGGAGTAGGGTCATCGAGGTACAGAGCACTACTGTACTCTGACAATTCCCCTATCTTGAAAGTAGGACAGAGCAGCATTTGATAGAGGTGAAATGTCTCAGGCAAGAGTCAGCCCTCACCGGCATGCCACCAGCACGGACCTCTCAGGTTCTGTATACACAGTGCATACAGCCACTTTCTCACTCTGGTTCACTCCTTGCCTCTTCTCTCTCTCTCTCTCACCCACAAAGTTTAGGTTTATAGAATCCAAAAACAGTTGGCACTTTCTTCTTACACAACAAAATCTGCCCTATTACTATACAATTTTATCATCCACCATGGCTTTTCTGATTTATACATTTCAATTGTGATTATCCTGGATCTTAATCAAGGCCTTCACAGAACTCCACATGGCATGCACTGTTGGATAGCTTCAGACTCTGTCCTTTCTCCTCACTGTAATCATCTCTTTCAATTTCCTGTCTCGGGCTTTGTAAAAGTCTGATGAGTTCTGAGTGATCTTAGACACACTGTCAATATCCCTTCCTCTCCTCCCCTTCTAGGTTTGTTACTGATATTCTTTGCTTATCCATTTCTCCTGCTCCTTTTATTTAACCTAGCCTGGAACATTCTCAACTCTCCCTTTGTGTGCACCTGTGAGCCTACATGCATGCATTCATCCTCTCTCTCTCTCTCTTTCTCTCTTTCCCCTTCTCTCATTTCTCTCCTTATCCTACATTATCAAACCTTGAGAGTTCTACACATCTCATACCATCTAGCACTGTCTTTATGTGTGAGAAAAGACAGAGGAGAACAAAGGAGAAAAGACAAAGGAGATTTGCCCCTGTCTTTTCAGGACCTAGCCTTCCCTTAATCACATCATTCTACAGCTCACCAATAGGTATGCATTCTGTTTATGACCCGTGAGACTACACAGAGGCAGCACGTTATCCTCCACAGAAGATGAACGGTGTGCTTATTGGGATGGTGTAAGTCTTCCAAGAATGAGTATAAATTACACTGAAAAGTGATGGTGAGAGAGAAACAGCACAATATGTGTATGCCAGCAGGAAATCAGGCTAAATGAAGGAACCCATTTCCTGGCCAATCTTACAAGTCAGAGACCTGGCTTCCCTACAAGTAGCTAATGCTACTGTGTATTGAAGTTGGAAAATACTATTCAAGCTGACTTCTTCTTTCCTATCTGGCAGGGGGGCAGTATGTCTACTCTGCCCACTCTAAGCTCCATGTGCCCACTCTACCCACTCTACGCTCGCTGTATGCCCACCCTGTCCACTCTAGGCTCTCTGCTTGCCTACTCTGCCCACCACAAGTTCTCTGTTTGCCCACCCTGCCCAGTCTAGGCTTCCAATTGGTTTCTTGACTTATATCAGGTCTACCTAGGAAGACAAACTTCAGAATCAAGGAGACCTGAAACTACCATACAATCTTTTAAAACACTGTGTTGGTAACCAATAATTAGGAATGACAGAACCCTTGGCAATGCAATCAGCTACTTCCAAACTTGTGGTTTTGTTTCCATTTTTAATAGTGCAAATAACCCTCTGATTTTTCTTTTTTTTTCATTAAGAAAAATTCTCCCCCAAGCCTCCCCCTCCTAACCCCGCCACAGGAAGGCACATCCAGTAGAGGCAACTCCAAGCCCTTCCCCCTGCCTCAAGGCTGCACAAGGTGTCCCATCATAGGTAGTGGGCTCCAAAAAGCCCGCTCATGCACGAAGGATGGATTCTGATCCTACTGCCAGGGGGCCCCCCAAACAGATCAAGCTACACAATTGTCTTATTTATGCAGAGGGCCTAGTCCAGTCCCATGCAGGTTCAACAGCCCTTGATTCAACTTTCATGAGTTACCACTAGTTTGGTTTGGTCATCTCTGCAGATTTCCCCATCATGATCTGATGCACTTGCTCATAGAATCCCTCTTCTCTCTCTTTGACTGGACTCCTGGAGCTCTGCATGGTGTTTGGTTGTGAATCTCTGCATTTGCTTCCATCAGTCATTGGAGAAAAGCTCTGTGATGACAGGTTATTCACAGAGAAAAACAATGACATCTTGAAATTTGCAGGCAAATGAATAGAACTAGAAAATATCATCCTGAGTGAGGTAAACCAGACTCAGAAGGATAAACATGGTATGTACCCACTCATAAGTGGATACTAGATGCAAAGCAAAGGATAAGCAGACAACAACTGACAACTCCAGGGAAACTAGCTGACAAGGAAGACCCAAAGAGGGACACATGGATTGTCCTGAGAAGGGGAAAAAGATGAAATCTCCATGAGTAAACTGGGGAGGAGAGGTGGGCAATGGAGGGTAGTGGATGAGGGATGAGAACATAAGGGAACAGGATGGTCCAGCTAGAACAGGGATAGAGTAGGAAAGCAATGAAAGAGATACCATGATAGAGGGAGACATCACGGGGATAGAGAGAAACCCAGTGCTAGGGAAGTTGCCAGGAATCCCCAAGGATGACCCCAGTTTACACTACTAGAAATAGTGGAGAGGGTACCTGAACTGAACTGGCTTACCCCAGTGATCAGATCGGTGAAAACCCTCTGATTTTTCAATGTTAATTGAGTAATTATGCCTACCTTTGAGAAAATGGCCTAGGTTTCCCCCAAATATTCCCATTCCTTTTCTTCCCTGATTTGCACTTCATTTTCTCCTGATCTGACAGCATCTTGCAGGCCAGATACACCTGGACTACAGCAGATTTCTTTCCAGAGTGGGTTCATATCTAAGTACTGATAGAAGGCCAAGGAAGGTTGACCAGAATGAAGGTTTTCTAAGGATATAGAAGTAGAACAATCTAAATGTATATTGTTATTGTCACATAGAGAGAGTTAAATTAGTTAAAAAGCTAAACTGTCAAGTCCAGACATAATATGCTTAGTATCTCCACACCTTCATTTCCTATTTTCTCCCCACCAAGTGCATGTGTGCACGTGTGTGTGTGTGTGTGTGTGTGTGTGTGTGTGTGTGTGTGTATGTATCAGTCTTAATATTCCAAGCCAAAAAGTATTTGTTTTGGTCATGATTTCAGAGGACTTTGTCCATTCTTACTTGGTCTTTAGTGACATAGTACATCATAGCAACAGTAACATGTGCCAGAGGCCATTTGTCTGATGGCACTCTGAAAACAGAATAGACACATTTTACCATGGAATGAAATATGCTGATCCTGCCCCCATCCCCCACCCCCGCCATGAACCAGCCTTCAGTGGCCTCCAGTTAAGTTCTACCTCTTAAAGTTTCCAGAACCTTCCAAAACAGTGCTATCAGGTGGTGGCCAAGCAATCAACATAGCCTAAAGGGCTTTTTAAATATTAAAATCATAGCAGAGCCCCAACCCCTTAGGAGGACCTGTAACTTCTGATCTCTGAGGTGAGAACAGATCATTGGCATCTACATTTGATCTTAATCACAGCTTAAACAGCAAGTCAAGATGGCAGGTAGTGTGGTCCGCGTTTGTGTCCACCTGAGGTAGATGGGGCCTGATGGCCATCAAAATGTCCTACTAGACACCCCTGCACCCTGTAATGTCTGGTCACAGGGATGTTTACAATACAATTATCCATGATGCTTTGTCTGTGAGCAGACATCCAGTCATCCCTACATCATATTACTGGGGAGTCAATGAGCAAATGTATAAATGATTAAAGACCAAAATTTAGATTGAGCTGTTATTTACATAGCAGAAGAGCAATAACTAATAAATGTCACAAAAAAGAGGTTTCTTCTCCAGTTTAGAAAATGAGAAATTCCAACAGCAGTCCTAATCTACGGCATTCTAATGCAGAAAAGCTGCCAGTGCGGTGTGCAACTAAGAAACCCCTGCACACCACAGCCGCCTGCACCGACATGCTAAAGAAAGTCACAATTTACTTCCTAAAAGCTACACTTCATTAAATATTAGTTTAATTTAGTGTTTTCCAGATTAATTTAAGATTAATTTACTTCCAGGCATTTGCACAACCCAAGCAGTAGCTCTCCTTTCTGTCATCTCTGTCTTCCCACAGACAGCAGGAAGGGGGAAGGCACTGTCAAGAAGTACCATGATGGAGGAAGGAGGGAGAGTCTTAATTAAACTACGTTACATTATCATTTCCTAAGGAGTAAAAAACAAAACAAAACATAAATTTGCCAGCAGATAGAGCTGTGTGCGCATCAGGAAACCTGACCAACAAAAGCTTTTTTTTTTTTTTTTGATTGGATATTATTTACTTAAAAAGCAAACACCTTCAAGATCTGAAAGAGTGGCACTTACAAACAGCCAGAACTCAAATTCTAATACTCAGCTTAGCCCGTCCTTCTTATCTGTTAGTGATTTATTTTCACACTGAAACAACCTTTGTTCTTAACTCATTTTCAGATAGAATAAAAAAAAATGTTTATCAATATTCAGTATCTCTCTCTCTCTCTCTCTCTCTCTCTCTCTCTCTCTCTCTCTCTCT
>CABHPQ010158663.1:7196-51437 GCA_902168405.1 Peromyscus aztecus
AAAAAAGGTAAATAAAAAATTTCCCTTGGTCTGGAAATGGGCCCGACTGAAAGCATGTTAATCTCCGCCTCAGTAATTTGGTTCTCCAGGAGAAGACAGAAGCCCTGCTGCTGTGCCCTGCACTTCATAAATCACATCTTTATGTGGACAAGGTCAGGGCACCTAACAGCTCAGACGTGGGCCTTTGCAGTGGCTCCAGGATTCAGGCGTGTTTACTCTCCTGCTCGGCTCTCCGAGGAGTCGTCCAGCACGCTTCTAATTACTTTTGATTATTTTCATTTGCCGGGGTCAGTCTGGCTTGCCAGGACTGCAGGAGGGTTGATTTCCTGCACATCTTGATGTCTTTGTAGGACAGTACTGTGTACGTTCAGAATTAGCACCCCGTTATTGTCCCTACAGCATGAAGTGCTCCTTAACTCTGATGCAAAGTTACCCCTGATCTGGCCCCTAACTACCCTTCCTATTAATTAACCACACAGCTATAATCCCTATCTTGGTCAGTTTTCTCCAAAGAGCCCCCGACTTTAACACCTGAGTATTTTTCTAGGATATCCAGACATAATGAAATCCATTTTTCTGCTTCGATTTTTAAACATATTTAGTAATGAATAGCAACTATTTTGAAACTAAGATGAAATGCTTTGCTGAAACAACAGCTCAAGTGAATAAATTATTATACTCAAAGATTTATTTCCCAAACTCCAACTGCCATATTTAACATATTTTTGTTGACTATTTTGATCTATTTCCTGAGCTATTGTGCAGAGTGGTTAAAACATAACAACAAAAGGTGAAAACCTTATGATAAATAAACAATTTAATAAAATAGAGCAAAATTGTAGTGGAGCACAAAAAGAGCATTCTTTTTCTCTTCTCTGTCTGTCTGATGTGAATGCATTCAAGAAAATAACATGATGAACCAATATATATTCACCAAGACTAGGAAACAAAGATTCGCAACACATATGACACACACCTGTGTCAATAAGAAATAGGCGTTTTTTTTAATAGCACTCAGGACATTTTATTTATCTAGCATCTTCAATTTCTAGAGAATAACTAACCATGGCTATTCTCAAAAAGCCAAGTCTTTTCTTCTTTCTATTTTGGAACAGAACTCAGCAAATGTGTTTGGAAGTAACCTCAACTCAGTACGGATTTGATTTTTCATTATTTTATTCGTTTTAATTAATTCAGCCTTTCAAGGCAGTGTTCATCACAGTGTGCAATAACTCAGGGTTGATGCCCTCCCTGGGGCTTTAGAAACTCCCTCAAAAGTGCGTTCAGCCTCCTGATCTCGTGGGGAAAGTGAGTTGGAAGGCATGCCTTGCCTCCACTCCTCCTGTGCACCTCTGGGTAAGGCACTTAACCTCTGAGTTGATTTCTATGCAAGTTTCATAATATCAGCATAATGAGAGTGTTGGGAAAATAAATTGAGTAATGTGAGTGTGAGTGGCTCTGAGTCCATGGGAACAGGTCAAGATAAGTGAGTTCCACAGTGTCTGTGTAACAGGCTAGAGTAAACACGCATGCATGCATAACTCGGAAGCTAGTCTGGCTCACACACTGGGGAACAACGAAATGTGATTATACATTTTTTAATCCTTTGTTCCATTCTGATGTTAGTTGCCCCAATTCTTACCCTAACCTTGGAAGAGAAGAATTTTAAGAAAAAAAATTTTTTCTCTCTCAAACTGTGTTTCCCTGGGAGGTATCTGTTCATGTCTGGCATGCAGCTGAGCCCCTACTGTCCCACACTGTGATCCCTGCTAACCAGCAAGAGAGCCTATAAACAAAGGTGACGGGTGGTGGTGGCGCATGCCTTTAATCCCAGCACTCGGGAGGCAGAGGCAGGCAGATCTCTGTGAGTTCGAGGCCAGCCTGGGCTACCAAGTGAGTTCCAGGAAAGGCACAAAGCTACACAGAGAAACTCTGTCTCGAAAAACCAAAAAAAAAAAAAAAAAAACCAAAAACAAAGGTGAACTGGGACCCACAAAGGCGCACACACACACACAAACTTCAGGCCAACACTCAGGTCAGAAAAGGCATGCCTTACAATGTCCTCTGTTGAGCTTCAGATGCCAGGCAGATGGGAATTAGGTGCAATTTACCCCTTATTGCCTTGATCGAGGCTGAAACAAGTACTAAACATGTACTTGTGGGTTCGAATGCCGAGTTAGGGTGCCTGGGGCCTCCAGTATGAATTGCTGCAATGGTTTCTTCACAGATCTTCAGCCTCCAACTCATCCTTTACTAGTTTCCAAGCTTTTCATTGTCCAGACTCCACTCCCCAAACTTTTTCAGTACCTTGTAATGCAAATCTATCCCAATTTGGGGGAATCATATGAAGTAGCAAATGTAAACAACAGAATTTTGCATGGAACACAGCATTTGGTCAATACAAAAATGGCTACTATTGCTGATATCACTGATGTAATTGTTGTCACTCTGTGCCATGCTGCCTGGAACCTTGGTGACCTCAGGTTAGCTTTTAACTAGCCTTCACCACCAGCCTTTCTTCCGTGTATGCCTACTGATTGGCATCAGCTGGGCCGAAGCATCCCTCCTTCACTGTGCTTCTCTCCTGGATTAAAGTCAGCTCTGTTTACAGTGGGTTTGAAGAATGGGTTTACTCACACTGGTGCTTTCAATGGCATCTTCTCGTAATAACTAAACCATGTTTGTATGTCTTTGTGAGAGTGACCTAATTACGATAGACCATGGGGAAATACTCAGCACTTAAGGAAACCTGGTTGGTTGATGCGGTTCCCCTGAAGGAATCAGCTGACATACATAACGAATTGTTTGTGGACTCGGCCACATAAGAATTTCTTCCAGTGTTGTCTCTCTGGAGTAGTATGCTGGCTATTTTACCACTTTCTCCAACAGAGTCATTTCTGTGTTAGCCCTCTGCCTTTTCACGAGGCCCAGATGCTGGACCTTGACAAACTCTCTAGCCCTTTTCCCTTCGTGACCAGTCATTGGCTCTGTTACCTGTTAAAGTATGTAATTCTTCCTCCTCCTTACCATGCAAAGAGTCCTAGTGGAACTCATCAGTACAAGCCTAAATTTCTATGGCATGTTTACACCAATAGCTCTTCTTTCTGAAATAACAAGGCTATAATAATGCATCGCTTTACCAAAAGCAAAAGGTACAAATGGATAAAAGAAAAGAAAGACAAAAATAAACCTCCAAAAGACCCCAATTTGTTGGAAATGAAAAGCTGATCCGAAATGCAATGTCCTCTGCAACGTGACGTCAAGTGCGTCTTCCAGGCTCATTTCCTGTGTTTTCTCTGCACAGCTCGCCAGCTATAGCTAACAACTGGACATATGCGTACACACTCTTGACCCTTTAACTGGGCTCCTGTGGCCCCTTCTCTTGTCTCTGACAGTCCTAGCATTCAGGAGCTACCATAACAGATGGAGTAGATGAAATAATAGCTCTGTTTATCAAACTCATACAGCATCTTCTAAACTCTCTGAAATTCTTACAGTACTCACTATGAAAGCACACACTGAAGTAAACATTGCTGCTTCTTGAAGCATCCCAGTGAAGACCACGTAGCAAGTGCTTTATGAAAGACTAAAAATACATGTCTTTTAGTTAAAAGTATATTTGATTGTATTGTGTATCATAAAATATATTTAAACATACACAAAACCCTCTTTATCTTTCCACTGAAACACCTGAGGTGGGCTCAGGTTTTGCAAACAAACTATTTAAGTTATTTTGTATCTATTTCAATAAAGCATGAATGTTCCCATACATACTTTTATATTAACTGACTCTAACTTTTGACCAAAACATCATAAAAAAGACAAAATAAAGCTTCAATTTTTTTATTTAACTAAAAACATTTGGAAGGTCTTTCACAAAGAAACTAATCATCTGTAAATTCTGGCCAATTAGTCCTTTACCTGCAAACTCAAAATTATATTTGAGTATATGGTATGAGAAACTTCTAAAGGAATGTATACAATATTATTTCATAACCAAATCATTCATTCCTATAGTTTTCCATTAAAAGTCTTTCTGAAACATAAATTTTACCATGAGCATATTTACACATAATGTTTTACATTGTTTAGGTTTTTCTTATGATTTAGCATCAAGACCATCTCCAGCTACAGATGCCTGAATTAAATGTGAAGATTCTTTCTATTGAGCTTTTGACATTGGAATCATGTGTTGAGCCTACTTGTGGCTGTCTAGCTACTAAACTAAGTGGACATTAAATCAGATGGCACGCAAAATTACAGGAATTCGATCTGTAGATGAACCACAAACCTGGATGAATTAATGTGGTTAAAGATGAATTAACACAGTGCACTGAAAATCAGAACTTCCCAGGAGTGATCACACAATCTCTCTGCATAGAGCATTAACGGCTGCGATTAACTTATGACCTATTGAAAATATTGAACTCCAACTACAGAGACATGCACTAAAGCAAGAGGAAGTGGATGATGGAAGGGTGCTATACAACTGTCATCCCAGCACATGGGAAGTGGGAGCAGGAACACAGGCTTCAAAGACTAGCCTTAGACATGTAGCAGCTTTGAGGCTACAAAAGATAGGGGGAGATTGCTCTGTCAATTAAACCTGTTAAACAGTTAGGACTCAATTATGTGTTAAGTTCTTATCTATGATGTAATAAAATATTTGTGTTCCTTTCATATTGATAATCCTAAAATTCCATTTTATCATATCTGTGGCTGTACCCAGACATTCTAAATAAAATCTCTATAGAGTCAGGAAAGGATGGCTTATAATCCATTTAATGTGACATATTTTATGATACATACAGTTCAAGGTCAAACTGTCACTAAAGTCCTTAAAGTAGCAGTGAAATCCTAGTGTCATTGAAAAATGCAGGCATCAAAAGATCTGTAAATTTGTAAATCAAAAAATCTGTAAATCACATAGCGTTGATTCTTCAGTGTCAAATAAATTCTGACTGTAGTCTGTTTGCAAGTTTCAGAATTAAGTATTGGTCAGTTGCATCATGAAGAGCCCAAATTCATTTGTATTCTGTCTATAGTTCTTGACTAGAACAAAAACTCCCAGGTTTTTCCCATCTGGTGTTTTACCACTGGAGAAGGGAAAGCCACAGGGGCATGTATGAAAACACTTAAAAGAAGAAATTCCCCCACCCCAACTCACATGAGTCCCTCTCCATGAGATGTGGGTCTACTCATCTGCTAATGAAAGGCTGTTGTAAGATGGAAAGCCTCAAACCAGGAGCCCAGAATGGGACAACGCCAGTGACTCCTGCATTTGAGTCAGATTGTATCATTCCTTACTCAGTTTTCTATCCCTGCTCACCGCCTCCATCCTACTAGAGGTCATTCATGGCCCCAGATTGTTAATGAACCAAACTTTAATAATTCACTAGGTACCTCAGTCATGTAACTTGAAAAATATGTTGTTGTTGTTGTTGTTGTCTCTTCAGAAATGTTATTCATTTTCTGTACTTATATCTTTGGTACCGAGTGCTAAAATATTTCCAAAATGCTATTGAAAGTCTTCATATAATATGTTTTGTCAAAGATAGTGGGATAACAACATGAACACACTCAATTTCATAAAATTTAACTGTTATAAACTGTGAATGGAAATGGAGAGAAGAAAAGAGACTTGTTCATTGCACAAAATAATGCATCAGAAAGATGTAAATTATCTGAATTTGGATTCAATTTGAAAATTTTGAATAATAATGACAAGTTAAATAATTAGGATCAATACTATATTTTTATGTAGCAGACCAAGAACCTATTTTTAAAATTTATTTCCTTTGTGTGTGTGTGTGTGTGTGTGTGTGTGTGTGTGTGTGTGTGTATGTGTGTGTGAATGTGTGTATTTGTACCATCTGCATACATGAACCTGGGCAGATCAGAAAAAAGGACAAGATCTGCTTGAACTTGCAGATAGTTGTAAGCTGCCAAGTGGATGCTGGGAACTGAACTTATGTCCTCTGCAAGAGTGATAGGCATTCTTAAGTGCTGAGACACCCCTATAGCACCTATAAAAAGTTTTAATGTAGATTTTTAAATGTGTATTAGGGTTAAGGAAAGAAGAGGAAAGGGGAGGGGAGAGGGAGAGAGAGAACACTTTAAAGACAGTTGTACAAATCCAACCAGAGGGTTTCTTAAGAAACGAGTCACCAAAGAACACATCCATTGCACACTGTGTAGAGAAAATCAGCTCTTTTCTAATTCTTCATCTCCACCAGGGACTTTTTTTTTTGTATGGTCCAGAGAATACTATTGGTACTGGACTCTGTCATTCATGTACACCTAGATGTAATTACAACAGTTTGTTTTCACAAACTTCCTGCCCCCTTTGGCCTGTAACAGGAAAGAAATAGACTGAACGTAATAAGCTGTCACATACTATGGTAAGATGATCTTTTTCCTGGACTTCTGAAGACTACAAACTTCCTCTCTGGAAGCTGGAAACCCTTGGGCTCATGACAAATCAGCCTTTTGCCCAGTTCCTGCTATGCTGCATCTTTCTGATGATGGGGCCTCCCAGTCTGCTTCTACTTAGGTGATTTTGAGAAAAAAAATTTTTTGAGCCTTCTTCCCACTACTTCTAAAATTGTAGTAATGCATCGACATCATCGGAAGTTCTTGGAATTAAGCAATTAAGATAATCTATATAAGATGCTCAGTATAATACCTGGTCCAGAGGAGACTCTATGAAGCAGGGAAAGACACCAAATACAAGAGACTAACACTACAGAATCCAAATGGCCTGCCATGGTTATCTGCCTCATTGTGTGCTAGGTGAGGGGCATGCGCAAAAACATAGAACGTTGCTTTTGTTTGTTTCTTCCTCTGTAAAGTGAAGATAAATTAATACTAAAAGATGTCGTATATTTCTGTTGAGAGGATTATATGAGATAAGCTATGCACAGGACTGACCTCAGTGGCTAGCACATGGGGATCTACTGAGCATCCATTATAATAGGATGCTACCTTGAGAACAGAGTTATCATCTTCACAAATGCCCTACATGCTTTATTATTTTATGTGTGCATCCTTATATCACACAAGAGAAACTATTTTTCTTCCTCATTTATTTGCTGCTCACCAAGGCAGTGGTTTGTTTCTGAGAAAAAATAAATGGAAATGCACCAAGACAGTGAGGAATCATTTAAACAAGAGATAGAATGGAAATTCACCAAAATGGCCATTAGCCAAGTCAGGGATCTTTATCCCAATGGGAAAAAAAACCAAACTATCTTTTAGAAACGAATTTTCTAAATAGGTAAAATGAAACACAAGAAGAAAAATAGTAATCTTTTTCTTCCTTTGGAGACAAGGTTACATGTAGCATAGGCTAGCCTCAAACTAGCTATGTAAAGAGGATAACCTTGAACTCCTGACCTTTCTGCCTACAATTTCCAAGTGCTAGGTTTAGAGACATGTGCCACAATGACAGGTTAAACATTGGAATCATCCTAATTCTACCATCATTGATACAGGCTTTAAAAAAACAAACCTTTAACAGAAAACCAATATGAGCTCTCCATTTTGTCAACACTGGATGTTGGCTACTGAAAGTTATAAAATTTCGTAGTGGAAGACAAGACAAAAGATGATACACTGGAAAAGATAGAAGGCTACACAAAATGTAACACTGTTTGAATCCAGGAGACTCAGAGAAGGTACTGAGCCTTGAATGTATAAACTTGCTCTGTTGGTTGGGATGCCATCAAGTTACAGTAAGATCACATCATGAATTCAATATGTAAACAGCTTTGTTCACTTTGCTCCACAGTCATTTACCAGGAATCTTCAATGTCTTGATGAATAATTTGGCACTGAATAGGTGCTAATAATTGATCCTTTAAGTTCCTGCCTACAAGGAACTGCAAACTCCAAGAGGAAAATCCATTGCCTTGGCCACTGTTATAAGGTACACCCTGTTGTCAACTGATTGTCAAAAAGGAAGAATGTTAGTGAGCCATTACCACTTCTGAGAAGAGTACCACCCACTAAGATGGTGATGGCCTCTAAGCTGTGGCATCCTTGTTCACAGCAAAAGAGACTTGGATCTAAAGGAGTCGGGCCTGGATTGACTCCCAGCTATAGCTTCAGAGTAGAGTTTACACTGCCATCTAGTTACTTCTCTGGCTCTAGTCACAAGTCATCATTCAGTAGACTCACAAGAGTATCCCAGGAGCTACAAGGTGCTCGAACATCAGAGAACATGACTTCATAAGACCAAAATATGAAAGGCTTTCTAACACCAACTGGAAATTAGGCCGCATGGACTTTTAAAAAAATGACAGTGATCATAAGTTCATAGTGGAATGGGCAGTGGTGGTGCACACCTTTAATCCCAGCAATCAGGAGGCAGAGGCAGGTAGGACTCTGTGTTCAAGGTCAGCCTGGTCTATGGATAAAGTTCCCGGTCAGTCAGAGTTACACAGAGAAATCCGGTCTTGAAAAATCAAAAAACAAAGAAACAAACACCAAAAGTTTTAGAGAGGAAACATAATAAAAAGATTTCTGGGAACCTCTGAGTAGATCATGAGCTGTGAGCTTATTTAGGGCATGTGCCAAACTAGAGATAAGTTGATTTGCAAATTCAGACTAATTTTTGTCATTGTATATGTAATGGCCGGGATGTTGCTCATGGAATACAGATGTGGTCTGATTTACTGTTTACCAGGAAACCCCCAAAGCCAGCCCAAAGCTGGAGACAAAAGACAGTATAACCACATCAGGAACAAAAATAATATTGGCGATTTCTCTTTTTCCTCATCTTCCCATATCCCTAAGATGGTAGCCTTGCTGTTTGCCCATGAGAACAAGGCATCTCCTGGTACTTTAACCACTTGCCATAATGTGACCATTGTCATTATTTCCCAGGTTCTCAAAGAGGTTGTCACAGTTGCATGAAGATATGTCCAGGGATTATCACACATCATTTCACCTAGTTATTCACTAACATTCCTTATGGTGATCACAACCCTTATTTTACAAGCAACCACACTGAACTCAGTAACTTTGAGTATATAAATTATCTCAAATAATGTTTTTTAACCAAATAGAGTTCTAATAGACATATTATCCATATGAGTAGATAACATGATTTGAATGCAACATTATCAAAGACACACTACAAATTCAAAGGTCTTAATTCTTTGAAAGTATTTTTCTAATCTGTTCAACTGTACATGCTCCTGGAAGCAAATAAGCATGAACACAATTTTACGTGGACTCATGGTCTTTGAAATAACTCTGGGATATTTCTCCAACAGCCACTTCACTCTCTCCACCACTTTATCTCAACTTACAGGTTGAAAACGAGTGAACTAAGCATGTTTCCGGAGAAAGTTTAGAAGCCATAGGGAATCACACCATGAACGTAGACCATTGCTCCCCCTGTTGAGCTCCACCTGACTGATTTAAGTAGAGAAGGGACAGCAGATAGTGCTATTAAGACCTAAATTAAGTGGCTCAGTTGGTTACAGAACTTAAGATAGGAGAGAGATGGGTAAAGGCTGGCTTGGCAGGAAAGGCTTCAGGGCCAAAGTCAACCCTGCTCTCACTCCAAACTGGAGAAAGTAGGAAAGGAGAGTCTGTAGACTAAGTTTGGAGTGTTTTCTCTGTTTAATTGCTTTGATAAATCTAAGCATGGTTTTCTTTCCTATGTGAGTCAGATAAGCTGCAAAGTGCAGTGGTGCACGCAGATACATGTGCATTAATGTGCATTTTCTAGATACACTCATTTCCTGGTAGATACTAAAGTATCAAATGGTTTTGTACCCTATCCTTGGTGAATTTCTCAACATTAATTAAAGCAATGTCAAAAGATAATTGGGGGAAATATAAGGCACATTCAGAAGTTATTTTTTGGGGGGGGGGTTTCAAGACAGGGTTTCTCTGTGTAGCTTTGCGCCTTTCCTGGAACTCACTTGGTAGCCCAGGTTGGCCTCAAACTCACAGAAATCCGCCTGCCTCTGCCTCCCGAGTGCTGGGATTAAAGGCGTGCACCACCACTGCCCGGCCAGAAGTTAATTTTTATTCTAAAAATTACTAACATACTTCACACATATTCAGTCATGATAATTTGTAAACAAACTGAAAATAATTGTAGATAATAAATCTTCCTATTTGGTTTATTAACTCAAAACATTACATATATGCTATATTTGCTTAATTTTAACAGTAATAATAACAAAAGCAAAGACCACAGGACAATATAAGCATAATATCTAAAGAAATGCCTAAATTTTCCCATGCATTTAACTCCTTTTAAAATTATGTGATTAGGAGGAAAAAACATAAACAAATGGCATCTGCTCATTTTTCTTAGAAAGTAATTGAATAATTTATTTGTAACCTAAGTTGGTCTTGTTTGTTTCACTAACGTACTCATTTATCCCAGAAGGAAATCAGACATAATCCTTGCCAAATTCTCATCTTAAGCCTTCACTGGCAACAATGTGGTGATGGTATGGAGGCAGAGCCAAGGATACTGGGCAGTCAAACAGCCAGCAGAGAAACAGCAGAAGGAAGAAATCAGCAAGCATTTAATCAGTGCCTTCTCTATGTCCAGCACTGATGTTCAATTTGGTTTAATAACTCATGGACAGGCCATTAGGTGTTTATTATCTTGTTTAAGATAGATGACAAAACACAACAAGACTAAGTAAGCAATTTGTCCTAAGTCACATGAAGTGTTTGTTTGTTTGTTTGAAACAGGGACTCCTGTAGCCTAGAATGTCCTTGAGGTTCCTAAGAACTCAGAGCTGGCCTTAAACATCTGACCTCCCTGCTCCGCCTCTCAAACGCTGGCATGTACTTATATACCATCTCTGGCAAATCTTACTACAGTATGTACTGTTTTATTTTTCCTTTACTGCAAGTCTACACTACATCAAGACATAGCAACCTGACAGGCTAGCTTGCTAAGATGCCAAAAGTGTTGTCATCCTGGTAACTGAAAACTACCATTTCTGGTCACCTTGAGTCAATCGCTGACTTCAGGGACCCTTAGGGTGAACCCCAAGTCTCAGTTTAATGATATATATTAAATTAACAAAGCAATACCTCTAGAGGCCTTTTCAAAACCAAAATGGATTCCTGAGACATGAGGGAAGTCTATGCTCTATTAATTAAATGTCGACCAGTAAGTATGCTGGATTTGCCAAGGCTTGGTCATAATCAAAGCAAGAACTAATTTGTACCCTAGCTTAGTCTGTGGCATTACACCAGTTTTTCAATTACTCACTCATTGATTAAATGCGTTTTAATTATAGTATTTCAAAAAGGACATATACAAAGAGAAATTCAGGGCTCAATGAGGAGAGCAGCGCTTCTTGTAGGTGAAAGCCTCATCTCCTGAGGTTTTCATAAGTCACCTAAAATCTGTATCACTTATCCTTACTGCACACCTGTATTTTTATAAAACACATAAGAATAAAAGAAGGCAAAAAATCACTTGCAGCCGTGAATTTGTGCCCAAATATGGATGGTAATAAACACAATGAAATTTAATTTTTAACATTCTGTCCTTCAACCACAATTGTGTCTCACAGCCAGGGACGGTCACTGGGTCTGCAGTTCTCCTCCGTTGTCAGATGTCTGCCTTGCTTTCTGCTTCCCTATCTGATTATGTACACTGTTTCGGACCTCCCAAGGCTTCTATCATGAAGAGCCGCTTGAGGTCTGCACCTGAAGACGAGGCAGTGAATGATCTATCACATTCCTAGTTTAGCCATGTTCCATGAGAAACGTCTTGACAAAAAATTTTGTCAACATAACAGTCAACCAGCAAAGTAGATGTCAAAGTGAGAATCATTTGAGGACCATCTTCTGACGCTGCGTAGATTTGGGAAAGACCTGGGATAGTGTGTATAGACAGATGCGCATTGGAAAGCACCCAAGAATTCAGCTCTCAGACCATTATGAGAACGGAACTACTACATTGTTCCACAGGCGATCCACACTCCGACCCTGCTAACGCAAGAGCTCATTCTAGTAGAGTGGGGAATCTCGTTAAGAACAATAAAGCAAAGCTGTAAAACTGATTAACTTCAATAATGAGAGGAAATTTGGTACAACTAAATGTTGCCACTGGACCAGACTGTCTCACCATCTATAGAATATGAGAAGTTTGCAATTAGTCTGCATTTTTCAACAGTAGTGAAAAATATATAGTTTTAGGTATCATGTTTAAAGTACCTAAGAGCCTAGAGTTGTCATGCTAAATACAAGAGATCTAAAGAACTCTGTCACACATCCATCATGTTCAGTGAGCTGCCCCGCCAGTTTTTTTTGAAGTGCTGTATACATGATCTTGCAAGGCAAAACACTTTATGTACCATACGAAATTTGAGGCATAATGTTTAATGTTTACAAGATAAGTTAACAAAATTGTAGCCTGGTGGCTTTTTATTGTTTTACGTCCTTCAAGTGCTTTCAGGAAAGATAAACAAGGAGGGAGGAGAATAAATTGGGATTTATTTTCCATCCTTTTTTATTCTCTTTCCTAAATTAAATTATAACTCCCAATCTACACCCAAGGAAGAAATCGTTCTAAAGTACACTGGTTTTTTTTTTTTTATGTTTAGATAACAGCTTTCAAAACATGGCTAAGTAAAATGTGTTTTAGGATGGAGAACATTTGGTCTCTTTTGCAGCTTTCAGCAGCTTAAGTGAAGGGATTTTTAATGTTCTTAAACAGCTGGGCCAAAGTGTATGCATCCGGAATTCCACCAGCATCGAAGGATCCCATCTTCCTACTACAATGAGAAGGTCCCTTTTAATTCCACTTCCTGACACTTGGCCATCTTAATGGATTCCCAGTATTATCACAGCTTTCTCAAAAGTTGTACTTTAGAGTCCCAACTGCTAAAAGCTATATTCCTCATCAAAACATAAGGCTTTTTTTCTTCAAAAAGTGCTAATGGTTTTGTATTTATCATGGGGCAAAAGTAACAAATTAGTAGCACAGACTTTTACCCTAATAAGAAAAAATGGCACTGCCTGTCTCCAGGGCCCTCGCCCAGGCCTCCTCAAAAGTGCGGTAGAACATTCCAGTGCTTGTTATCTGAATTGCCTAAACTTCTGTCAATCTCTTAACAACACTGTGAATGCTGCAAAGGAGATTTACAGAGCAAATTGACATGTGGCAACCAGTTCATATTTTCTGTCCAGTCAGTCTCCCAGGAGCACATCTACACACCAGTTCTTACTTATGTCATTGTAAACAAGACAATGAAGAGAGCATGAGTGGGTCACGTGACACGTGAATGTGGAGTCAATGGGAACAGAAATAACCAGTGATTGGCTGGGGATGTGACTTAGTTGCTGAGCATGAGTGAAACGTTGGGTTCAATCCCCGGCACCACATACACCTGGTATGGTAGTGCATGCCTAGAATCCCAGCTTTTGGAGAAGTTCAAGGTCATCCCAGGGTACATAGTGAGTTCTCAGCTAGTCTGAGTTACATGAGACCCTGTCTCAAGAAAACAAAAGTAAGCAATGCTTTAAACAAATTTAGATTGGATATGAATACAATGTACAGAGTTTGATAGCCCCTTACCTTCAACAAGACCTACTGTTTTATGCTCAGGAGATCAACAGTTCAAGAGGTTAAACCCCCAAATTTGAAAACCACATAAATATCTTCCTAAAAGTACACAACTTATGAAAACTGGCAAAGCAGCACTGTGTGAATCTTGCGTCTTTAGTTTCCTGCTGCTTCACAGGTGATTATACTTTCTTCAGTTGCTTATCTCAAAGACAGAGGATGGTGTGATGGGAATGCAAACCCCTCACACGTTCAGGTCTGTCCTTTCTTTCCTCTCTGCATCTAGCTCTTCAGTTCAACCGTGAGTAGATAAAAGGTCTTTTAGCCTTTTCTACATGACCAGTCATTTCTTAGTTCTAAGGAGGGCAGTCTGTAGAACAAAGCAATATTTCAGCATTGTCTATGGAGTCAGTGACGGTTAATCTTGATTGTCAAATTGATGGGGTTTAGAATCACCATGGAAATAAATGGCTGGGTGTATCAGTGAAGGATTGTCTATGTTAGGGTAATTAAGATAGGAAGTTCCAACCTAAATGTGGGTTGTACCATCTAGAGAGATGGGATCTCAAAATTAATTAAAAGGAGAAAGGTGAATGCAAACATTTCATTGCTGTCTGCTTCCAAATTGTGAGTGTGATGTGGCCAGCAGCCTCAAGCTCCTGCTGCCACCCATTGCCTGTTAGGATGAGCTGTCTCCTCCAACTGTTAGCACAATGAACCCCTTTCCATTATGAAGCAGCTTTTATTAGGGTAACTAATACGGAAGATCAGGACTGAGAAGTAGGACCCTTTCTATGATACACCTGACCACATGGTACTTGAGCCTCTGGAACTAGCATGCAGTAACAATGTGCAAGTTTGAAACTTTGGGCTAGAAAGTCAATTGCACATTGTAAGCCATTCTGGTGGGAGCTTGGAAGACAAGAATATCAAGTGCACAGTGGATGCTTGGCTCCTGTGGCTCAGAGCGGGGTGAGGAACCTGGCTGAGGTCATTCCTGTGGCATTCTAACAAAGGATCTGGTGGTATTCTGCTAGTGTCCTAAGACCTTGGGAGAGTCTGAATTTAAAAGTCAATGGACCTCTTTGTCTGGTAGAGGACATTTGAAAACATGGTAGCATTCAGGCTGTGCCATGATTGTTTCCCTTTGCCCTCATTCAGTTCTATAGCAAGTGGAGGGAACAAAATGTAAAGCTGAAAGTTAAGAAAAATGTGAACTTTAGTGAGGAAAGGTTTGTGGAAAAGTTGAAGGCTTCAGGTAAGGGCAGTACAGATGAGAAAGCATCTGTATAGATATCTGAATAGAGACTTTATGCCTCCTGCTCTGGATTAGGAAAAGGAAAGGCGCCTTGAGGACAAGACCTCACTCACAGAAGGCTCCCCCTTGAGAAGATCCATTTGAAATGTGAAGATTGCATTTGAAAGGAGAGAGACTGAAGGAGAACTGTGCTGAAGGAGTTCTCAGCTTAAAAACAACCTAGACAGGGGTTCCCCAGGGTTAGTACCAGAAGGCCAGTGCAGCTGTGGTTGCAGAGGGCCAGGCTTCCACCTGAGCTTACAGCAGAACTTGGCAACAGCGATCACATGGTGCTGGTTTTATAGGATGCAGGATTAAGTGGGTCATGGTCACAGAGTCTTGCACCAGAGAGCCTCTGAGGTCAGGAAATATGTGTCAGGACCATGGGATATCTGTTGTGGAAAGCTGCAAGCATAGAGTGGAGTTAGCCCTGAAGAGGATATGTGTGCTTCAGGTGACACAACTGGAAAGGTGGGTCTTCTGAAGCTGTTCAGAGCCTGGGAGATTCCATCACAAGCCCCAGAAACCAGATACGGAGCAGGAATGATGTTTCCCTGCTGGCTCTCAGTCTTTCTTTGGTTTGCTTGCTTCTCCCTCTGCCCACACTCTCTTCTTGTTTTCGAAATAGGGGTGGCTGTTCTGTGCCACTGTCAATTTGAAGGGTAATTTGGTTTTTATTTGATAGGACTCACATTAAGAGATTTCCTTGAGTCTCACATGAGAGAGTACTTTGGACTTACAAACAGTGCTGGGATTGTTCAAGATTATGAGGAATTTGGAAATTGGACTGAATGTGTTTTATATTATAAGATGGTCATGATCCTATAGAGACATTGGATAGAAAGTTACATTTTAAAGATGATGTGTTTGGGTCTTAAGGCGACAAAGAATGAAGTCGTCATGGTTCATTTTCATTGTCAAGTTGATGGGATTTAGACTCACTATGGAAATGTGTCTCTGGATGTTTCTGTAAGGATGTATCTACACATGGTGAATGGAGGTAGCAAGACTGAACCTAAACGTGGATGGTATCATTCCATGGCTCAGGGTCTCAGACTGGATAAAGAAGCCTGCATGCAAGCATTTTATCACTCTCTGATTCTTGACCTCAGAAACCACGTGACTAGCTGTTTCACATGTCTGTTGCCATGCTTCCTCACTGCCACAGACTGTGGTACAGGATAGACCGTTCTATCCTTTAGTTATTTCTATCAGAGTATTTGTCACAGCAGCAAACCAGCAACTGATACAGTGTAGATGACTGCCTGGGAGGCTTGTGTACCCATGTGAGTGTGGAAAAGATGCTGTGTGACTACTCATCTTTTTCAAAGTTCTAAGTCATAAATAGCACCTATACTGTGGGTGATTCACATGGTGGGCAAAAAGTTTAAATGCTTGCACAAATCCTTTAGGACTGCCTTTTCCCAAGGTTTCTCCAAATGTGTCAACTTGTTCTTAATTGATTGAAAATGAACTGCAATGTCTACTGTAAGTAACTCTTTCCCTCTCATGTAGGAAAGTAGAATTCATGTGTTTGAGATGTACACATGCACACATATATTCATATGGCTTCAAAATGAGACTTCTTGATTTTATTATTTTATATGTATAAATGTCCACTTTCATGTATGTCTGTGCACCTCATGTGTACCTGGGTGCCCATTAAGGCCAGAAGAGGGCATCAGATCCCCAAGAACTGAAGTTATGGACAGTTTGCGATGCCATGTGGGTGTCAGGAATCGAACCTGTCCTCTGGAAGCCAGGGCTGGGCCATCTCTCCCATGCCTCAAAATTGTACTTGATAAAACATACATTATACACTTTCAAACTACTTTTGATCACTTGTCCTGTTGAGTTCCCTACCCAATTACTAGGATTGCTGTCTGCCCAGTGACTGATTTTTACTTGTTAAGATTTCAACTTGAAAATAGTGTTCAAAGCCCATGAGAAATGAGAAAGAATTGTTTCCATGCTGCTCAAATTAATCCACTTGGTTCTTTATTAAATTATACTATTATTTTATTTTCGTTTGGTTCTTATTATAGTATTATCTTATTTTCATTTAGAGATATCAAGTTAAATACTTTTATATGTGAAATTGGTAAATGTCAGTTTCCAGATTTAAATGCTGTTGTTATCAGATTTGTTAGTATCAACTGCATTATGATTGGTTACGAGCAAGCCAAAAAGTTTTAAATTTATTTGCTTCACCAACTTCAAAGTTTATGCTGGTCTGACATGTAATCATTTTCTTCCTACTGAAGCTATTTTATTGATCTCGTTATTTTACTTTGTTAATTTCTGGTGCTTGAACCTTATGAGGGTTGTATTATAAAAACTACTTGGTAAACTGTTTCTCAATGAAGGGACCCTTCTGATTAGAACTAGAAAAATGACAAGTCCTATAGCAAAATATAAATTCCCATATAAAGTTATATTATTAGCATATGTCACAACTCAAATGAAATTAAAGGAAAATACTTATGATTTGTCTTCTGCTTTGTCATTGAATTTAGGAGAAAGCATTATGCATGCTTGTTAGCATAAGACATGTCTTGTCCTGGTTCATGACCAGTCTTTTCCTCAGTCAGACACAACACTTGGAGAAAGATATATCTGGAGTCATCAAAATAAATTAAAAGAGTCACCTTAATTTAGACTAACTATTATGCAACAATGATTCAAAAAGAGAAATGATTGTGGTTTTTCTTCCGAAAGTTCCTGCTATGTTCTTTGCAAACATTGGAGAACTCAAGTGCACACTTCCCGTTAGGTTGCTGAACATTTACCCTGACCTCAGAGTGCCAACAGAAATAAAAATATTAACATTTCACATTAGTCATTCAATGCCAACGGAAAGAACCCAAAAGTATCATTCAGAATTGAATAGATTGTATACATGAAACCCTGCACAAAATTTCCAGTTGGGATTCTGAAGTGTAAAATAATATGTGTGGAATAGTGAGAGCGAGCAATTTGTAGTTTCCATGAGTTAGCCTAACTTCTGCTGACCATCTTGTCAGAAGTTTACCTTCACAAACAAAAGGCAGTGATGGGATACTTTGTTCTGCTCAATTCTAGGTAAAGGCAGATTTTGTTTTGCTTTGTTTTGTTTTTCTTTTCATAGAAAAGAAGCAAGTGTTAGCCAGACAAAACACAGACCAAGATATCATCTGATCCGAGGAAGTGATCATATTAGCTATTTAGGCTGTCCATACTGGTAACAGATGCTCAGGCTGTCACAGACCATCTTCCAAATACACGCCTAAGACTAGAAGCGCTCCTGAACCCAGTATTGTGTCTTTACTTCTGTTGATTTACATGTCTATTTTAATCATTGAAATTGCCTATACTCAGTCAGACTTTAAAAGCCAATCCAAAGCATCCCCATCTCTATTTTCTCAGAACTCATTCTCCAATTATACCATACTTAATAAAGATACAACTCAAACGTATACACACTTATGTGGGTAACAAAAACATGTACTTAACCACACACATACACACACACACACACACACACACACACACACACACACACACACACCCCATTCAGCAGAAAGTAGCTAGAGCTATGGTTACATCTCCTTTTGGTATGATGAGTCAACAGGTCTGATTCTGAGCCACATTCCACAGAGCTTCCTAGAGATGCCCAGAGTGGTTTACATGGCAGTGGGGGAGGAAGGTGCTCAAACACACAGAACATCTGAGCACCTTCTCCTCTTGGGGTAATTTAAGGAGTGTATACCGTAGGACTCAGAAGATGATTAAAAATCAAATTTTATTGGCTTGTTTTTATTGGCCTGAAGAAACTTATCGGTGCTCTCGAGGTTCTACCTATTGATTCCTCTTCCACCACAAGATGAAAAACACTGGATTCTCCATTTTGAATTCTAAATTCTCATAGATAAATTAAAGGGTTCAGCATGTAGCTCACAGGTAGAGCATTTGTCAACATATGCAAGACCCTGAATTTGATACTCAGCACCACAGGCAACATACACATGAACACACAACACACACATATACTACACACAACACACAAGCTAGTACATATACACCACATATACAACCATCCACACACGCACACATACCAAACACATGTACAACACACACATAACACACAGACACAGCACACAAACACACTACACATACACAAGATATAAGGACATTACACATGCACACACACCATATACACATAACACACAACACAAACACTTCACACAATATATAACATAGCACTATACAACATACACTACAATAGAGTCTGGGCATATATAATAAAACTCCAAAATAGGCATTTTGCTTTTGATGATATTAGATTAGTAGCCAGTTTTCAAATGTACTTCCATAATTGATTTTTGTTTTTCTGTCACTACATGCTTCCATATTTCTTGTAAGAATACAATACCTCTTGAGAACATTCTCTTCTCTAAGTGTATACATGCCAATTTTCTATCATAACATATCTTTTTTTTTTTGCAGAGCAGAAATAATAAAGATTTTGAGAGAGAGAAAAAAGATGATATGAGTGAAATGCTATTTTTTTCTATTAGATAAGTTTGCTTATTATGTGATAATAAAGTTTGTTGGCTCTCATGAGGAAACCTATTATTAACCAACTATAATTCAGTGTAGTTCACCAGACTTCCTTCTTGGAAGGGGGTCCTTTTCATTCTTGAGCCTCCTTTACTGCTTCATCTAGAGGTTGGTACATGGTCTGTGTACAATACAAATGTGATGAAGTGAAAGTTGGAAATATTGTTTTATGACAGTTATAAAGCTCTTTAACAAATTTTGTCCCATAGAAGTTGAAAACAGAATGGTAGATAACAGAGACCGGGTGGAGTGGGGACGGTCAGTACTACGATCTAGTTAGGGGCATAAGATGGGTCAGTGTGCTGCTTTACAGGGGCAATGATCATAGACAACAAGAAGTTAAAGCAAGTAATTTGAATGTTTTCACCCTAAATACAAGACAAGTGTTTGAGAACTCTGATGTGCTTAACATGATTCAAATGTTATACAATGTATACATATATCACAATATTGTTACCCTATTCATACATACAAGTTTTGTTTATTTATGTCAATAAATAAAATTCAAAAACTCTTCAACATCTATGTTATATAACCATTATTCTCTTAAAAGAGTAGACTAAAATGGTCTTCAAATTTTATTTAGAAATTCATCCAAAATAAAATAAAACTAATTATAAATAAAATAACCATTGCAATATATCATTTAGTAAACACTTGTCAAACACTTACACCACACTACTTTAAGGCAGAAAAACAATCATTAAAATGTGTAACCATAGGGAAAAGAACTCCTCAGCTACTTTAAAATGGCAAAGACCATTAAGAGAAGCAGGCAGACTGACTTGTAAGAATGAATATTGAAATAGTTAAGGCATAGGTGAGGGGGTGGTAGGCAAGGACTTGGGCTTTAGTTTTCTCAGGGAGGAAAGAGAAATGGTTCTAACAAAATAGAGAGTTCCTGGGAAACACAAATACAAAAAGACTGGTCATTCCAGATTTGGAAATAGGAAATTAAGCCCACATTCAACGGGAGCCATCCAAAGAGGGACATAAGGCAAATGAAATCCACATGCATCTTGTAAAACTAGCAAATAAAGCATTGAAGAATGAGACAAAGAAGAATTAGTTGTTTCTGAGGGATATATACAAAAATTGCAATGAAAAGTTTGTCCCTGGTATAGCCTGATACAGAAGTGTTAACTTATGTATAGCAACCAAGACAGAAAATTCTTTGTACCAGGTAATACAGCCTGGCCATCTGTGATACCATGGATTTAAACTTCTAAAGATTTTTGTCTATTTTATTGGAGATACTATTTCTAAATGATACATAAGTCCCTGGCAAATGTCATTTTATTTTCTTTATTTCCATTGTGTAATGGATTTTCACTTCATATACTCCTGAAGGAATCCTCATAGATATAAAGACCTAAACAATAGTGATTAGCCTCTAAATAAACTCAGTCTCACTGGAAATAAATTATATCTGCAAGTTTTTTTTCTAAAGACCTCAAATGTGGAAAAATTGATTACATTAAAGCAGTGATTGATAATTTCATTATTGCAACTATATGAAGTTCCTGATTTTGAGCAACGATGACTATGAGGAAGCTAAGAAGGCTTAAGAATACATGTAGAAATTTTTGTGGCTATGTGCTAAATGAGTGTGAAACAGTCACATCTGGACTTCTAACATGATATAAAGGTTTAACGGGTCAGAAGGCTGAGAACACAATGCTCTGCTGAGCAAACTCTTCAGCTCCCAGAAGCTCACCTTGCCAAGCCACTGGCCACAGCATGCACTGGTGTCTACGACTGGAGAAAGTGGGAAATCCTAATGTCTTGATATTTATTAGAACTACATTCATTAAATAGCAAGTAACATTGCATATGAAGATGTTTATGAACTATATATTATTTAATAATCATCATAGTAATAAAGGATTATGATAGTTACTCTATCTATATGAAAATGGGTTTTTGCAAGTTTACCCTAAGGTGATTACATTTTTAAAAAATTTTGGATCTGTTCGTGCAGACCTATATCCATCTTCAGGAAGTGCACTCAAAAATGACCATAGGGGTGACCTAAAATGCACGGGAAATTATATTTGATGCTCTCATCATTGCTCCCCCCTCCCCCCGACAGTCCTCCCAGTTGGCAGTTATGGCCCACCCTCCCCTGGTTTACCTTCTACTTTTCTGGATCCGTTTCCAGAATCTTCACCTTAAAGCCATCTTCTTCAGTTGCTGAGGACGGACTGGGTTCCTCCCAAGGATTAGTCCTCAGTCTATTCTCCTTTAACATGCCTGCTGGGTTCTATTCCAACCACTCCCAGAGCTATAATCTCCTCTCCTTCCCTATGCTGATAACTCACTGACACTACCTCTAACCACAAGCTTCCTTCTGAACTTCAAACTGGTTCATCCAGTTGTCCCAGAGGTATCTAAATTCAATGTGGCCAACTGAAAATTTTGTGCCATTTTTCTCTGGCTGGTATTTGATTAGCCTTTGTGTTTCTCGCCAGCCCCCAAGTCAGCTGGTTCCTGAGGTTTTTTGATTTCCTAAACAGCTTCCATACCGGTTGCTTCTCTTGCTTCTCTTCTCCCACACCACCCGGCACACCCTCCTTCTTGCATACAGACTTGCCATATTTAAGCCATTTCTCGCAGCTAGGATGACTTAGCTTGACTAAAAAGCACTCTGTGGGCTAGGGATTTAGTTCAGTAGTACAGTACCTGTCTAATGAACAAGACCCTGCATTCAATCTCTAGCTCCATATACTTGCAATGAAAACACACACACACACACACACACACACACACACACACACACACACACACACTACTTCCTTGCCTTATGTCCTTGCATGACACATTGACTGGCAAAAGGCCAAAGAATTCTGCATGACACTCATGTGGTCTCCAGCATCTTATCTAACTGTGGCTTGCCCACTCCCTACTTGGCATTCTCTAAGGACTGACTGGAATATAAAGGCTCAAGTTCACCTCAGTGGTTCATGCTCTGAGCCTTTGTTTCAGCAGGAACACCTGGCTTACTGTGTGAACATTTATATCTTTCTAAAGGTGACCTTCCTAACTAACTCATGCTTCACATTTGAAACATTTTGTCCCTAGAAATGTGCACCACATTTCCAAACTCCCAAATGAATGGATATTTTTTTCCAATGTTTCCATGACCTTTTGGACATAAGTTTGTCAATGTTTTCTTTAAACTATCTCTATTTATCTTCCCATCTGCCTGTCTGTCTATCTACCTATCTAATTACCAGTAAATGCTAAGATTTTCAAGACTAGGAAAACAGTCTTGTGAATCTTTGTTTCTGGCTGATATTAAATATGAAACCAACACAGAACTAAGCTTTGGACATGTTGGCAGTGGTCCTGCCCCAGCACTTTCTCCTGGCATGCAGATATAATAATCGCACAGTGAACATGAATAAATGCAAGGTCTCAAACTACAAAAGCTGCCTTCCAAATGATATGCATTACTGCAATGGCTAGGAAGAAAGATAATGTTTTTAAAGGACATAATGCAAGAAAAACCATGAGTGAAAACATCTTCAAAAAATGAAAATCAAGACTAAATAATTTTATCCCCAAATCATTAGGGATATCAGCAATAATTCAATTATAAACCATTTTATCCATATTAAGTCAATGTAAGGGTTATATTACAAAACAATGTTTTCTTGCGTCTTTTTTGGAAATAATATATATGTGATTCTGCAGCATCCAATTGAAGGTATATTGGGGGAGAGCAAGTGACTAGCATAAGACAAGGTCAGCTCTTTCTTCTGTCTTTTCCAACTTGACAGCCAGTACTTAAAATTAAACAGAAGAAGAACATCCAGCCTTTTGGGGAATTGCTCTACCACCTGGGATCTTACTCAAGTGCCCCCGGAAGCCTGTTACCTATGACGTGAAGTACCACTCTTCACAGCAAAACAGGCATGAAACAACTTTTAAAAAGATTTGTTTATTCATGTATTTATGTGTATGAGTGCTCTGTCTTTGTGTACAGCAGAAGGAATCTAATCCCATTACAGATGGTTGTGAACCTCCCTGTGGGGGCTGGGAATTGAACTCAGGACCTCTGAAAGAACATCCAGTGTTCTTAACTGCTGAGCTATCTCTCCAGCCCCCAGGAAACAATATTTTAATACCCAGGCTTTGAAAAGCATGCTATCTTTTCTAGTAATGATTGGTTGCCTTTTGTGTCACCTTTCATGGCTGGATGGAGCATTTTGAGTCTGAAACTGCAGAACTTGAATTCTAATCCTGAGTCTTTGGATTTCTTTCCATTTCTAGTGTCTTCATGTTATACAGATAGCCTTCTTCCCTATAAAACAGATCCTTAAGCTTCTTCCAGCCATACTCCCTTCCACATGTAAGACTTTTTACTCAACCTTGGGCATAGAGATAAATAAAATTGGTTATATAAATGAAATGTTTGCTAGTATCATGAAGAAAATTATAACAATCCTTTGAAATACATATAATTCTACCATTTGCAAAACCTTCCCTTTCATGAGGTTGCCAATCTTCACTGACATTGCACCCCCTTGCTGTCCAAGGTATCAAAGGCACTCTTATTAGTCACTATTCATCATTAAGTTACAGTTTGCTAAATGTCATGAGAAGTTCACTTTGGGATGCACTATGCCTACATTATCTGTTTAGAATGTTTATAAACATAAATGTGTTGTAACATTAAGAAAATCAAAAGGGTAATCACAAAGCGCTGATATCCACTTGCAAAGGAACAATATTCTTGAAGGAGTCCACCTTTTCAGAAAGTGTCCAAAGTTATCTGTAGGTATTCTTCTCACATCAACAGCTCTCTTTTGTCAACCATGCTCTTCTTCACAGCCTACATTTAAACATCCTTTTCAGACCACAAAAGACCTTTACTTTGAGATAAACCTTGAGAAACTAATGGCAAAGATTTTGTGCAGAGAGTAAGGAAACCCTGTACTTCCATTCTCCACGTGAGTATATTAAAAGAGATTTTAGCAGTGGCAAAGTCAGTCACCAGGGAATGGTTAACACAAGTTGTCTGAGATTGCTGTGGTGTGCAGAGTGCCGTTTTCCAACCCTGATGCTGTAGTGTTTGCTTAAGAGGAAAGAGGATGGCTGACAGGCTATAGTTCAGATGAAATGCAGTCAAACAACTCCTTGACCTCTGAAACAATAGGTGGGGCCCGTGTGAATCATAAAACCAACAGAGCCAACAATTAAACATGGTTATAACAATAAGGGTGTCTCCATATTGTGCCACCAAAAGTGCTTGAAAGTATGATTGCTTTATAATAAACTGGCAAGGGTTTGATGCTCCACACCTTTGCCGACTAATGAAGACACAGACTGCAGCCATAAGAAACAATGCCCTGTAGACATGTGGTGTTTCCCTTTCCTCAGCCATTCTTCCAAGGCAACTCACTGCAAGGACTATTTTAAAACAGCACATACTAGACCCCCTTCCACTGAGCAATAGGTCTCTCATTTAACAGTGACTGACCAAGGTTCCACACATTTTCATGGATAGTGTGGTGGCTTCTGGTCCCACCCCATGGCTCCCTCTCCAGTCTCTTGCAGTCCAGCACAGGACTAGCAGCATGCGTTGTTTCTGCTAAGTTGACTTGCTGGCCACGTCATCAACTCTGAATCATAGGGCTGATAAAGAGAGAAAACCTGTAAGTCAGTTTATTATTTAATTTAAGGAATTCTCTTTGATTTTTCTAATTTTGCCATTGTCTGCAACTAATAATTTAGTCACAGAGTAAAAGGACAATTAGTTACCTATCTTTTCAATCTATAGTGCCTTAAACCTTGGGAAGAAGCATATTCTCATTAGGAAAAGGATTTGTGTAGCTGTTTACCAAGCCTTTACATCCTAAGGCTTGCCAAGATAGTTAAACTTCTAATTTGTCCATTTGTTCTGGTTAGAATTATTCAGCATTAAGTGAAAAGATTTTAAGATCCAATGTCAATATTAATATAACCACACACACACACACACACACTAGTGGGCATGTGCATGTATGTATGTGAGCAAATGTGCATGTATGTGCGTCCATATAGCAAAAGTTTTAATCTAAGAGATTCCAAAATTTACTTTGAAACTATGTGAATGGCTATCATGTTACCAATACTTTAAAGTATATTTCAAGTCATGAAAGAAGAAAGTAAGACGAAGATTAGCAATAGTAGTACTAACAGCTGATCATAGTAATATGCACTCCCTGTGAGGAAGTATCGTGCTATTTGACACAAAACTATGCAGGAAATCCCCACATCTTGCTTGGGATCAATATGCCGCTATTATTTTGTTATTGTCAGTTGATAATTAAGGGAGTGAAACTAGAGGCTGCATTTAGACAGTGGCTCCAGCAGTAAGAAGGCAGTACTGCTCCTGACTTGGAGTCTTACCACTCCCTGTCTTCCTATACAATTATCTGAACCTATGCTGCCCAGTAGGGAGGCTACCAGCTGCATGTGGTTATTTGAATAGAAACATTAATTAAAATGAAAATGAAGTTCTCAGTCCCACTGGCCACATGTGGCCAGTGCCTACTGTTAAAGAACTTTATCTGCAATGCAGATACAGAACATTTCTGACTCTGCAAAAGTCCTATTGGTCAGCACGAACTGAGCGTTGGTCAAAACGTTCCTTAGCTTTGCACACCAGCTAGTTACTAATTAAGGGAGTGGATTGCTTAAACAAATAGATGAAACAAAACTGCTACAAGGGGCTGGGAGGTGGCTAGTAGACAAAGCATCCACTGTACACGTGTTAGGACCTGAGTTCAGATTCCCAAGATCACTGTAAAAGCTGTGTATAGACACCAAGTGCTCATCTGTTAACCTAGGCCTGGTGGTAAGAGAGTTCACAAAGACAGGCAGATCCTAGGGGCTATCTGGCTAGCCAGCCTAGCCAAACGGCAAGCTGCTGATTCAATGAGAGAGCCTATCTCTAAACAAACAAACAAATGGAACAGAGGAAGGCACCTCATATATATTTCTGGCTTCTACATGCACACACACACACACACACACACACACACACATGCACGCACATGCAATCACATCGGCACAAACGTGTACATGTAAGTACCACACAAGTGCACAAAGCTGCTGTGTAAAATGAAAAACTACATGAACAGCCTGGACATGAGTGGGGCTAATGAAGGGCAAGGGTTGAGGGAAAGAGAGCTTGGGGGAGCGGGAGACCCCAGCTGGATCAAGAACAGAGAGGGAGAACAAGGAATAGGAGACCATGATAAATGAAGACCACATGAGAATAGGAAGAAGCAAAGTGCTAGAGAGGCCCACAGAAATCCACAAAGATACCCCCACAATAGACTGCTGGCAATGGTCGAGAGACAGCCCGAACTGACCTACCCTGGTGATAGGATGGCCAAACACCCTAATTGTCGTGAGAGAAACCCCATCCAATGACTGAGGGAACTGGATGCAGAGATCCACGGCTAGACCCCGGGTGGAGCTCCGGGAGTCCAATTGGCGAGAAAGAGGAGGGTCTATATGAGCTAGAATTGTTGAGACCAAGGTTGGATAAAGCACAGGGACAAATAGCCAAACAAATGGAAACAGATGAACTATGAACCAATGGCTGAGGGGCCCCCAACTGGATCAGGCCCTCTAGATATGTAAGACAGTTGATTGGCTTGATCTGTTTGGGAGGCATCCAGGCAGTGGGACTGGGTACTGTGCTCAGTGCATGAGTTGGCTGTTTGGAACCTGGGGCTTATGCAGGGTCGCTTGGCTCGGCCTGGGAGGAGGGGACTGGACCTGCCTGGACTGAGTCCACCAGGTTGATCTCAATCCTCGGGGGAGGCTTTGCCCTGGAGGAGGTGGGAATGGAGGGTGGGCTGGGGGAGGGGGAGGGGGGCGGGAGGGGGGAGAACAAGGGAATCCGCGGTTGATATGTAGAATTAAATTATATTGTAAAATAAAATTTAAAAAAACTCTAGTTTTCAATTCTGCTGTGAATTTTAGTCCATTTGCCTCTCTAGGATAGAGCAATGATTCAAAAGCATCCAAGATACCCTGTCTCAGAAAATGGCGAGGTGGAAATGTGACCCTAGTATATCTGTAACTATCATTTTAGAAGTCAATGGGACGAAGCAGCTAGCGTGATGAGAAAGAGCAAGATTAAGACTCAGGGGCAGGCAGGCTTGAGTCCTAGATGCTTCCTGCATTGATAATTCTAGAACGTGAAATAATCTACATTAGACTCGATTTCTCATCTGTATAATAGGACTCATCGTGTTCTTGGGCTAGGCATCCTAAGAATTAAATAATATGGAACTTGTCATTTCTGCTCAAAACAAGTGGTGGAGACATAAATACACATCTATTCTGTAGATGGCAAATATAAAACCAAAGTAAACAAGAAAATGAAGGGGGTGGGAAGACCTCACCCTGACTGAGAGGTGCCAGAGAGACTCAAACAGTGCCCACACATGTACACACTCAGGGGGCAGAGAGACTCAAACAGTGCCCACACATGTACACACTCACAGGGCAGGGACTTGTAATTCATTACCACAGAACATCCCTGGCTAAAAGGCATTTGGCAGGTTGCAATACAAAACACAGCTTCTAAGGCTAACAGTGAGTATTAAATGTCCACACACTTTAAACAACTGTATTTAGAACTCCTCTTTTCCAAAGGACCGTTGTCACACTCCTCTTCACAGTGTTCATTTCATAGAAGTAAGCAGGTTCTTGAACCTTATTCCTGAATGTTCTAAGTCAACAAATCTAAAGTTCAGAAATCTGTGCTTTGAAACAGTATCCTGTTTGGACATGTGAGGTCCATATCACAGTTTGGAAAAAAAAAAAAAGGGAGAGATCCAAGATGCTTAAAACAGCAAAGTAAGTGGTGACTCTACATGTACAGAGAATCTATCTATCAACTACAGTTTTGTAAGCAGCACCCAAGAACTCGGGAGAGTTGGTAGATAGCCTTTAATGGGTGACCCCAGGAAGCCCAGGCCCAATGTTTACCGTCTCTTTTTAAAACAAAGTCACTTGGTACCAATGTACTTTGATTTTAGAGGCTCGTGATGACACCTGGTCTATCTGGTCCACAGAAGTTGTTCTTTTAGAAGAGTTTTAAACTTTAATGACAGTAGTACAAAAGCTCCAGAGCTCAAAGAGGTGAGCTTTGGGTCTAGAGAGTTCATTTCTCTTGTAACTTTTCTGATTTATAGGTAATACAAATTTGTTACCTGAGGGCATGTGAATACCAGTTTTGTTTTAAAAAATAGAACTTGCCATGGTTGAGAAGTGAATGGGGAGAATGTCAGGCTTTGGAGTCAGATGGATTTAGATCCTGCACTAGGTCTACAACATTCTACCCAGGAGGCTCTGTGCAGGCAAATGGACTGGCTTGAGACTCACAGATCTCCTCTGGGAAGGGACATAATGTCAGCACTTACTAGCACAAGCCCATGTCCCATTCATTGTCAGGAGCACCATCTCCTGAAGCAATGTCAGCAAAATGTATGGTAAACTTATTGGCACATGTTCACAATGTCAAGTCTTTGTCTATGTCACTGCTACTCCTGACATGGAACAGGAAGGGAGGGCCTTGCAGAAGCAAATAGTTTACCTGGTCCTAACAGCCAGCCTCACAGTGTAGGGCAATGGGAAATCCATTCACTACGGAAGGAAGCATGCACTAGGGCCTTCCACTCTCTCTCCTGAGAAATACTCCCCCTTCTCATCAGTCTGACAATCAGTCTGTGTTATCGAAGTTAGCACATATTTTACTATTCTGAAAATCCTGGCTCAAAACACTAAAAAAAAAAAAAAAAAATTATCAACCATCTTAAACACCTAAGATACAGTTTGCTGTTTTATTCTTTTTTTCCCTTGGCGAATGTCATTTGGCGAATGTCATCTTAGCCATTGCAGTGGCAGAAGGAGGAGCCAGAACACAGCTTAGCTAAGAGCACTTCCTTCACCACAGATTCGGGGACAAACTGATGCTCAAATGAAAATCCCTTCGTGGTAGAAACATGGAGGTATGGTGATATTTTAATTGTACTGAAATGTGATTTTATTTGTATGTTAATAAATAAAGTTGCCTGGGGGTCAGAGCTAATAGCAAGCCATAGCAGAAACTGGGCGGTGGTGGTGCATGCCTTTAATCCCAGCTCTTGGGAGGCAGAGCTAGGCGGGTCTCTGTGTGTTCAAGGATATAGCCAGCATGGAGACACACGCCTTTAATCTCAATACCAACCATAGAAGACCTGGAGGTCTGTACAGACAGGCATGATGAGGAGGTCATGTGGCTGGGTTTACAACCAATGTGAAAGCAGAATAGAAAATCTGTAAAAAAGACAAGCAGACAGGAAGTAGGTCTCTTGCTGAGGAAGATAGCAGCAGCAGTGAAGGGTAAAGGTTTTAGCTCTTAGCTTTTGCTCTGACCTCTTGGGCTTTCATCTTTGCTTTGGCTCTGTGTTTCTTATTTAATAAGATGGTTACAACTACATGGAGGTGGAGGCAACTATAAGAACTATAGAAGAGATTTTTTTTAACTAAATGACTTTTGATAGTTCCCTTCCCTTCTTTCCTTTTTTAAATTTTTTTTGCTTTTGTCAAGACTGTGTAACCCTGGCGCTTTGTAGACCATGCTGGCCTCAAACTCAGAGATCTGTCTGCCTCTGTCTCCTGAGTGCAAGAATTAAAGGCATGCAGGTTTCCTTTGGGATAGCTATAAGAGAAAGACTTGAACTTGAGCACCAGTGGTTCTCTAGGTAGACAAACAGAGAAATGGAATAGGCCATGGACTTCAAAGAGAGAAACCAGTATAAACAAGAACATTCTGTGATGGAGAAGTGCAGTGTTCTCAGAACTCTGAGTGAAAAGGAAGGTGGGCAACAGAGAGAAGAGAGCTGATGTCCAAGAGAATTTGTGACTAAATTCCCAAGGGTCTTCTGCGCTAGACTGAGGGTTTGGCTTTCAAGAGTGCATTTTAGCATAAAACACTCCTCCTCATACAAATCCAGAAGAGCCAAATGAGTGAAGAACAATGCTGTGTTATCTGAGAAAGAGGTGGGGGTTCTGAGGTTGAGTCACTGGCTCTCCTTCCCCTAGTCGTTACACCATAACTCATCTCAAAGGGAACTGAACCTGGTGGAAGAGGATTGAAAACTGTGTCTGTGGACAATAGGCTATAAGAGTCCCACTCAAGGAAATGTGGGCTGTTCCCACGTGTGGTGTTTTGGAGGGTGGCTTTGAGGAGAAGGGAAACAGTTTAAAGCTCTCTTCCAGGTAATCTTGGAACTAATTAATGGTAAGATGTGCAATTTTTAGAGAATCAAGCAAAACTGGAGAATTCAATCTAGCAAATTGTTGAAAAAGGAGTGTAGGAAGCTGAGGTAAACTTTTAAGTTCTAACTTGGTAGAGGATGAAACTATTGTCAGTAGGAACCAGGGGTAATGAAAAGAAATACATTTCACTTTATTTCAAGTGGAACCAGGCGAAGATGCTAGAGAATGGAACTGGAGATTCAGAGGTTAAGATATCGACTTAAGAGTCTTTACTAGAAAAATAATATTTTAGTCTTTAGGAGGATAGGACCCAGGAAAATGAAGACATAGAAGAAGAAATGAGGGCTGAGATGTGGATGCCTTTAAGTATCAACTGCTGTGGGACAATGCTTTTGTACACTGGTTTAATAAAATGCTGGTTGGCCAGTAGCCAGGCAGGAAGTATAGTCGGGATAAGCAGACAAGGAGAATTCTGGGAAGAGGAAGGCTGAGTCAGGAGATGTCATCCCACCATCCAGGGAGCAGCATGTAATGGCACACAGGCAAAGCCATGAAAAACGTAGTGACATATAGATTAACAGAAATGGGCTGAGTTTAAGTGTAAGAGCTAGTCAGTAGTAAGTCTGAGCTAATGGCCAAGCAGTTTTAATTAATATAAGCCTCTGTGTGTTTACTTGGGTCTGAGCAGCTGCAGACTAGGTGGGACACAGAAAATCTTTCAGCTACAATCAATAATAATCAATAATGAAGGACAAAGAAGGAGAAGGAGGAAGAGTAGGAGGGGGAGGAGGAGAAACAGGAAGGAGGAGGGGGAGGAGGAGGAGAAGAAGAGCCTAGATTCTGGCCCTCAGCCGGTATGACCTTAGTGTTGGCAAACAAAAGCTCCAATAAGATGAACACTGAAGAGAAAATGAGAAGTAAATACATGGTAAACAATATTTATGTATGAAGGTAATGCCTCACAGATATGCTACTATTGTTAAAACTCATTGACATCTTTCTCCTCCAGATAGACTCCAAGGACTGTTCATAACTGGTAGCCTTTTATTAGAGTTATCATTCTGTAATTTACTGTCCTAAATGTCATTATGATTAATATATATTATCTTGCAGCTTCCTTGGTCCTAACTATATTGTATAAACCTCTAATGCCTTCAGAATTCAATTTACCTTTAAAGAGTCCAACTCCACCTTCTATCACTGAATGCCCTGCCTTCCCACAGCCATACAGAGCTATCAGCTCAGAGCCTCACTCTTGTTTGGGAGACGATGTCTAGACAGGCTTTTCTTTGGCTGGCTAATGCCCCATTTGTTGTAATACACTGCAATATCCTCTGAGTGATGGTTTCTGCTCCCTTAAGGGAATCTATGCTCCCTCAAGGTTGTCGTTCTTCTTGGCTACCATCCGTGGCTATTATACTATACCTTCACTAAGAAGGCACGATGGCACTTGTTCACTTGAGTCTCTCTCAGAAATCCTCCTAAGAGTAGAGAAGGAGTTTGAGTTATGGTTTTCCTCTAATCACTGTCTTAGATGAGTAATAAGTGACTCAGATACTTGAGAAGGATGATAGAGATGAGCAAATGGGACAGAAAGGAGGGAAGATGTTAATAATGTGGCTTTAGACTCAGAGTCAGCATAAACTGGTGGTTTTCTTCACTCATGAATTTAGTTTGTTAATTTATAATGCTTATACATCATACTAAATTTCTTCTATGATCATTTTCCTCTTAGAATGGGTTTTTAAAGAAATCTAGCTTTTATTTTGATGATTTATCTTCCTGGATAGACCAAGTGCATAACTGTATTCTGTAGCTGCCAGAACCATTGTGTCTAAATAAAACAGTATTAACTGTTGAGCATTTCCTCTTACAAGGTGACTGAGTTAGAAGTCTACGTGACTTTAAACTTAACTAAGTGATCTTACTTCAGCCATCTAGCTTTGCTCTGATGAGTGTGGTGATATTTTATTTGTGATGAAATGTGATATTTTATTTATATGTTAATAAATAAAGTTGCCTGGAGATCAGAGGTCAAACAGCCATTAAGCAGAAGTCTAGCGGTGGTAGCACACACCCTTAATCCGATCACGTGGCAGAGAGAGTCTCTGTGTCGTCAAAGACACAGCCAAGCTTGGTGACATGAGCCTTTAATCCTAGTACCAACCATAGAGACCTGGAGGTCTGTATAGACAGGCAGTGATGAGGAAGTCATGTGACTGGGCTTAGAGTCAATGAGAAGGCAGAATAGAAAGGCAAAAAAACCACAAGTCAGGCAGGAAGAAACTCTCTCTCTCTCTCTCTCTCTCTCTCTCTCTCTCTCTCTGGAGAAGCTACTGCTGGTGGTAAGCTAAAGCTAGTCGTGGCTCTTGCTCTGATCTCTGGCTATTTCCTCTGTATTTGGCTCTGTGTTTCTTACTTACTAAGACTGTTTAGAATTTTGTATACAGATGAGTGAAGATGAACAGACAGCAAAGAGCTGTCTCTGTGAGCTTTTCAGAGATGGGGTTTGGTTCAGGTTTTAGATTGGGGTATGACTTGCAGCATTGTCTGTCTTGATTTAAAGATGTCAAGTTTCTTGACACATTTGTCCCTGCCAGTGCAGTAAAGGTTGGTATTCAGTGTGTAGTTATGTGAACAGTTTAGTTAGACTTTGAGATTTGAAGCTGGTCTTGAGCAACAGGAATGAAATTTATTTACTGCTGGGTCCCGAAAGCCTGACTGTATTACAGCAGTCAGTGGAGTTCAGCAGGCATCATGATGCTTTCAGTTTTAATTGGGAGTATGACCTGGAAAAAAAATTAACACTGGAAATTTCCAAAACAAGAGGGTGCTTTCTCACCCTTTGACAAAGTGACAGGTTTTAAGAGTCTCTTCCTGACTATGATCAATCTCTCCATTTACAGTGTTTCCATTTAACCCACCTCATTGAAACAAATGACTCCTTTACCATATTGCCTCTCATTCTTTACAAAAGAGTTAAGTTTCACTTAGCAGAACATTCATCAATGTGTAAGAAAATGTACACAAATACAAATAAAACTGGAAAAGCCAACACCTTGCACAGTTTTCCCTTTATGTGTGCTCAATTTTCTTCCATTGGAAGTAGAACTATGTATGCAGGTGGCTGCTAAACTTTGCCAGCTGCTCCACCACAATCTAGCTTTTGAAACATTACCCTGAAAAAAAAAGAATGGAGACTGGAAAAATAAAGACATGGGTATGGAATAAAACTATATTGAAGCAATTCTCTAGGTAGGACGGTAGAGGGGGAGAGCAATTTCAGATCATAAACAGTAAGCAGTATTTCCATTCAGCTGGCCCACAGTGAATTTTTTCCAAAAAAATGAAGTGGAACAAGAGAACAGACATACCTGCTTTGTGTTAAAGCAGAGCATGTGCGACCCTAAAGTGGGAAGACGCTGTTTAAGACTGTACATCCTTAAGGAAAACACTGCGTCAACAATGGTGGCAGGGTCCCCATTAACTTTGCTTACCAACTATATAAACTAGACATGCACTCACGCCGTCCTCTGTGTCCAGTATCAACAGTGCTCATATAGTGCATATTTGCACCTTCACTGGCTTCCTTTGCTCATATTTCAACTTACTAACTTATTGTTAAAGATCTGACCCAAGTATGAATATAATTATCATATTACCCATATTGTAGCATTGGAAAAAGACTGCTATCAGGGGAAGATGTCCACTTAAACTGAGGTAAAGAAAATTTAAAATTCAGGACAAGAAAGAGAAGAGAGTCACATATCCACTCTCATGAAGGCTGCAGCTCTTTCTCCATAACATAAACATTTTTCCTTTAAACAAGTTACGGATGGTACCAAGAATACACTCTTAATATGCTTAATGCTAGCTTACATTCTGTTTGGACTCAGAAATAAAAAAAAATAGGGATAGAGGGGAAAGAAAGAGGACAAAGAATCCAAGACAATGAAAGAGGGAGAGAGGAAATAAATGAGTGAATGCAACAAAGACCTATAGGCCAAGTTAGGGCCTTGAAAAGTGCAGGACAGGGAGAAATGGAATTTTAAAAGAAACTCTAGAGTTGGGGAGGAAGCTCAGAAGGGCAAGTGTCTGCCACACAGCGTGGGGACCTGACTCAGGTCCACAGCATCCACATGAAAGTCCTGGGTGGCAGCCTGGGACAGGGATAGGCAGATGGCTAGAATTCATTGGCCAACCAGCCTTGCTTAATTAGTGAACTCCAGGTTTAGTGAGAGACTGTGTCTCAAAAAAATGAGGTGAGAACTGTCCACTTCTGGCACACACACACACACACACACACACACACACACACACACACACACACACCATTAATAACACAGAATTGAGGTTCTGTGTAGCCTTTAACTTTGCTACACAATCTGAGAGTGATTGCAGGTGGCTATCATGATATACAGTGGAGTAACTGCAGTGTACAACCAAGGCATTTATGGTCTCTCAGAAGTATTCTGAACAGTTCATAGAAGAGCCACAGTTGCCTCCGCCCTTAGGGACTGTGACTCTGTGTTGCTGGGTGCACTGATGTTAAGACACTGTTCAAGGGCTTCATTATAAACTCAGGATCTTCCCTGAGAAAGCCACCCAATTTCTTTGACCAACTTTACACGTTAATTCCCAAGAGCATCTCATATCTCCATGCATTAGGCGTGGGTTTTTTCTATGTCCTCAATGAGGCTTAATGAAACTATTTTCTTGCTAAGTATGGAAGTTAGTAACCAAAACACTGCAAGTTGAAACATCAGTCATGGGCTCTCAAAACACTATGTGGCTAACACTGTGATGGAGTTGAGGCACTGCCCATATTTCCTGAAGTAATGACACTCCATCTTAAAGGCCCACTCTGTTATGTCACATTTGTATTTCTATCCCATAATGTGAATGTATTAGCCTCAAATTGTTTAGTCATAAATCATCATCAAAGAAATATGCTTATTTTTATTTTTAGTATTCATGACTTGCATGATCCTAGTACAGCATATATTTAGTGCTGCAGAGCAATGAATCCATAACTTGGAGAGAAATAGCTTTATAGATCATTACAACCAATGTTGCTTTAACAGTTAATCACATTTTCACTAATAATATGGCAGAAGTCCTTTTACCTGAAGAGTGAGAAATGAATGACTTTTGTGCTTGCACTAAAAAGTCCTCTATTTGACCTCTACCAGGGCAGAGGGAAATCCAGTATAATCGCTGCTTTCCCCACAGCACCATCAATACTTTCATTCAGCCAACAGACTGCTTTCAGTTAGGGCTTGGCCAGTCCCTTCACTCCAAGAAGAGAAAAATCCCCCAGGCTCTGCTGTAACTTTGAACCCAGGGTCACGCAGTGACGTCTCAGCAAGCCCCGCGTCTCCCGGAGAATACCTCAGATAGCTGGCCCAACAAAGACAAATATTATGGCAGCAAAAAATAAATCTGCCATTTTTAACCTTTTCAGGGAAAGTAATCCACTTATTGGCTTTAGTTAAAGTGTCTTACCTTTCTTCCCCTTTCTGTTGTATCTGTGAGTAATTTCCCCAGTCACATTGTTTATAGGAAGTGAAGTTATTCGTAATCATGCCTTAAGAGTATGTACACAAACTGGACATCCTAAAAGACCACTATGTATTAAATTCCTGATTGTTTGACATAAATTCTCTCTCTCTCTTTCGGCCCGACAGGATTCTTCTCATTTATTTACGGATAGGTTAAGACCTTCGCCTTGTTTCCAGCTATGCTTCTAAGTGCTAACATATATTAAGTAAATGTGGAACCTCTTCTGCATAGGAAACAAATTAAGTTGGTTAAACATGGAGAAAGACTAAATGTAATCCATCTCTTGTCATGTTTATGGGATCTGAACTCATCTTACATGAATGTTCCAACTTGGTTGTTGAAGCAGATGGGTTGCTTATGATAAAACAGAACTACAGACACGGAACGTAATAATATAAATCATAAAGAAGATAAATAATGAAATTCTTTTAAAATAACTCTGGTTAAATATTTAGACAGCCAATTTTTAAGCTTACTTGCACACAAAAATAGTACTCACATATCTAAGGAAGCAAAGAATGGTACTCAACACTAATATAAATATAATCTAAATTTAGCCATTGAAGACTCAAGATATTTAAAAAATCTGGGTGCATTTTTAGCGTATCAAGTACTAAAATAGGGAACCTTCCCCTGAGTCGACATGAAAAGAGAGGGCATTTACTAATATCACTTTAACAAACATTCTTCATTCCAAATCCTTCAATCCAGCTCCAGAATGAAGCAGAAAAGCTTTTCATTACCATGGATTCTACATGGTGAGGGATACCCATCATAGCTCTTGGTGAACAACTTACTGCCCATGACCCTGTTGCCAGCATTCACCAGTTTGTGACCTCACTCCACTTGGAGTTCACAACATGGCTTTACATTCCATTGCAAAAACTTCCAAGTCAACTCATTTCTTGATTGGAGGATCAAAAGAGAGTTTAGAGAAGTAACCTAACAAGGTCATATGCTTGGATATGATGCAGCCAAGATTTGAATGACTGTTTGGACTCCTAGACTATGCAAATCATCTTAATCACAATACCCCAGACAATGTTTAAAGAAGGGTAGATATTTTAATTCAGGAAAATTTGGCATAGACTTTTTATGCACAAAAGTATATGCCTAGGTCCTTAGGCTATGGTCTAAGGTGGCTAGAAATAAAAGGGTAAGGGGGAAAGCTAGCAAAAATGACAAGCCTAATAGTAACAGAAGGAGTCCTTGACATAATGATAGTGTACATGCATATAAATCTGCCCTGAGTAGGGGGTTGCTGCATCCTCACTTTCAGCACGTACAGGTCAGGTGACTCTCAGATAAGAAGGTTTCATTTGGTGCACCATCACAGCCATCAGAGCCTGTTCCTGTTGGACATGCTGACATCCTGTGCACCTCCACTGTAGCCTCCTGAGACGTGACAGCATTCCTCTATCAGCAACTTAATTTAAAGTAGTTTTATTATTTTCTATGAAATGGCATCTTCCATCTCTCCTTCCTTCCCCTTCTGCTGTATTCCATGTTCCCAAATAAGACACATGGTTAGGACAGACTGGGGAGCTAAAGCTCAGCTGGTGGATAGAGGTGACTAAGCAAACACTGTCAGGAGGCTAAGACCATGGAAAGGCACCTGCCTGGACCAGAAGAGGTAGAAGAAAATGGACTAAGAAGACCCATGTAATACTTCCCAGATGAAGCAAGTCCAATCTAAATCCTACAGAGGTGTAGATATTGGTCAGATAGGATACAAAAAGGTTGTATAAGTTGGAGTGAGATGGAAATGAACGTGCTAGTGTGAGTTTGTTTGGGGTGATGGAGAAGAAGGTAGTAAGAGTGAAATCAGAGAGATTTTTAAAAGGGAAGAGAAATCTCTTTGTCAGGTAGTAAACCAAAAAGGGAACATAGTTGAAAATATTAAACTCTCACTTTGTGGGATTCTATATGCAGAATATCGGTTGGATAAGTTAGAATGATGACAGGAAAGCCTGGCTTACAGGTCACTGAACCAAGAACAGGACTGGTAGATTAATGATGTGTGGGCTGTTTCAATAGTATCAAACCATCTTTATCTCTACTGGGTCTCTGTCTGGTCCTAAAATGTTTTACTTAGTGGACTGTCCAGGAATCTAACATCTTGAGCATAATTTAAAATAGGATTTTAAGTTATTCTTTAAGAATTGAATACATATATACCATATAGTTTAGTCATATCCATCCCAGACATCCTCCCTCCAACTTCTCTCAGAGATCCCATCATCATATCTCCCTTCTGACCTCATGCGCCCTTTTTTATATTTTTAAATAATCTACTGAGTTCAGTTAGTGATGCATGCATACACCTGGTGTAGAGCCATCCACTGGAGCACAGGCAAACTCCCAGGGCTTGTGGTTGTGGAGGAAATTGACTCTCCCTCTGCCAGAAGACTACAACTATCAATAGGTCCTCAGCTAGGGGTGAGACTCACTGAGCGCCCCCCACCCCAATCCATGCTGGGATTTTAGCTGGCTTGATCTTGTGCGAGTCTTGTGTAGATGGCCTGCAGCTGCTGTGAGTCTATGAGTTCAATGGCCCCTGTCGTGTCCAGAAGACACTCTTTGTCAGAAGTCCTCTTCAACTTCTGGCTTTATAATATTTCTGCTCTCTTCTGGAATGTTCCCTGAGCCTTGCTGCCGTGCATTGTAAGATCACTGACAACGATCTCCAACTGTTCAGGACAGAACTACAAGGGTGCCTGGGATTCTTCACTGAGAAGAAGGTGCTTGGTTTATCTGCATGCTTGTGTATTTCTAATTGAAGATTTAATTTAAAATACAAAATTAAAATTCCAGGTCCTTTAGTTTTACTTATAATATATTAAATAGGTTTTGTAATCCAAGACAGTCACACAGAACATAGCAGGCATGATTTTCTTCAAATATAACTCCTATTTGAAGTGCACATGTATACCAAATCCTCCTCATTTAAAATTTTTTCTTATTTTTCAAAAGCTAAAGAATTTTAAATCAAATATTATTGCTCTTTAAATGTACAAACCAAGAAGGATGGCCAATTATTAAATTTTTATTATCCTGCAGTTAACCTAGTTAAAAATGTTTGGATGTGGATATTACTTATGAATACTACTTTCTTCTTAAATTGCTAATGGCCAAATTATTTATCACCATATTTTCCTTGTATTGTGTAAGATTAATCAATAGAACATAGCTAAAATGTCCAGATACCAAAATTAATAACATCCATTGAGTGACCAAATTGTCTAGTCCAGTTGAAAGAACACTCATAGTTCCACAGGTACTGAAACTGGTTTCCTGAGACATCTCTCTTACATCATGTCTCTAAGTTGGAAAATGATGGCACTTATTTATTGTACAATGAAAGTGATATTCTGTTCATTAATTTTTAACACGGAAGTAGGTTAGGTGTTTTGGCTCACAGACAAGCAAACAGACACAACTAATGGCTGAAAGAATCCTAAAAATTGTCCTGTGCCATTAAATGTTTTATCAGTACTCAGATGAGAAGAGAAGATATCAAAGTGACATAATCCTGAGAAAGAATAAATGTAGAGCAAAAGCAGCATGTCCATAAGATCAAAGATAGATGTTTGCACTCTCAGACTAGGTCAGCGCTCTACATTTAAACAAATCTTAGAAACCCAACACATAGGAACACTTCAAACTATGAAATCAGTTGCCTGAAACAAAAGTATCCATATTTCCCACAACAGTCTACACAACTCAGGCTGTGATCCAATTGACACAAAGCTTCTAGAATCAGGATTCATAGAAGATGTGGTTTTTATTTCTGTTTCTCAAGAGAAAAATAGTCCTTTCTCAGCATGTGTGGGTGTGTCAGGTGCAGAGACTGCCCTGGTCTCAATACTCATCCTGTAAGGGGCAGAAGAACAGCCAAGGACCTAGGGCCGTTCTCTAGTCTCTGCCATGATCTCCTCTTTCTGTGCTTTAAAGTTTTCATTTTAAAGCTAAAATAAATGCTCGTATCCTGAAATATTTTGGGAACTAAAGAACTATTATTCTCCTAAGATTTTAGAACTATACAAAAGGTTTTTAATATTACATAAGATATCTAGAAAAGGGGGCCAGGCAGTGGTGGCACAGGCCTTTAATCCCAGCACTCGGGAGGCAGAGTCAGGCAGATCTCTGAGTTCGAGGCCAGCCTGGTCTACAGAGTGAGATCCAGGACAGGCACCAAAACTACAGAGAAATTCTGTCTCGAAAAAAAAAAAAAAAACTGTAAAAAAAAAAAATCTAGAAAAGGACAACAGATGAAACCTAGGCTTTCAATATCTTCACAAATCAAGATTTGAAAAAAAATGAATGATACATATTTAATGTAGTTATTATGGATTAAAACCTAGGGTATCCTAAAATTTTGGATGCTAATTACTCCTTAATAAAACATCTTAGAAATCAAAAGTCATAATTAGCTGGGTGTGGTGGCAACACCTCTTGACACTGTGGAGGCAGAGGCAGGCAGATTTTTGTGAATCTAAGGCTAGCTCATCCTTTATACTCAGTTTCAGGCTAGCCAGAGGTATATCATGAGACCTTGTCTCAAAAAAACAAACACAAACCATCACCAAACACTCATAATTATAGATGCTTAAAAGCTAATCAAAACCTTCAAGTTTACAGATTAAAGAAAGAAAAAACAAAATTCTTCAAATGAGACTACTTACTCCACGGACAATTCCCTTATCAAATCCTTTCCTCGTTTATATTTCTCTTTGCACTCTGAAAATGCATAAGATTTAAAAAAACATTCTCTGAAACACTGGTACTGTGACAGCAAATGATTTCCGAAAATCTTAAGTAAAACTGATTACAAATTCTATTGTTTAGTTGTTTGTGTCTGCTTTTCCAAAGACAAAGACAACGCAGCTAATGTGGTTGGGTTTTAGACAACTCAGTGTGACTTGGCGAGCACATGAAACTCTCAGATGGTTAACTCATGATCTTCTCTACTATTAAAGATCAACTCTTCGGAAATGTATCTTTATAATAATCAAAACAACAGCAAGGGATTTGTGTGAGAATGCAGGTATGCTTTTCCTTCTCAATGAGAGACTTCTGGGAAACCATGCTGGTCTGTGGTTCTGCACACTAACACCCTGAAGAGATCTTGAGTGGTTCTATGTTACTCTCAAAACCTACAGGGATCCTAATGCCTAATGGTACCTCAAACATTCCACTATTAACTGTGGTCATTGAACCTCAGAATACAATATAACAATGCCTAAATAATAGAATGAAGGTGGTCAAATACTCCCTACTATTAAAATCTCAGAGGAGCAGACTTATTCTCTGGTTACAATATTTTGCCGTCATTTTAGAGAAAACATGCAGTTAGCTGTGATTCAAGAAGACACCAGTCCACACAAATAGGTGCAAGGGTATAGTGGATATGGCTGAAATTTGGGCTACACTCTTGTCCCTATTTGTGTGGGCTCTTGTCATTTTGAGTCATAACAAAATTCATCCAGATCATTTCTGAAGGTTCTGGGCATGCACTCTCAGCTTACATATCTATCTGTAGTAAAATTTTCACACATGCTCTATGAGAAGAAGCCTTTTCTTTTAATCATTAGATGAGAACACATTTAAAGTAACCTGCATAAACCTTGTAAAATGGATATTTATGATTTAGCTAAATAATCCTCACCCATACTTCCTCATTGTCACTAGTCCATTAGAATCAAATAAGGCCCTGAACAAAGTGCTGAAAAGGAGGCTGCTCTGCTCAGAGGTCAAAACTCAAGCAAACCTGAGCTGCTGGCCTGCAGTGTATTTTCTTATAGGGCCCGGGGCTGTTACTCTGAGAAGTTAAAACTGACTTCTGTGGCAAGTAGGGCATGGTTAAAACAAAAATCTGCATATAAATTATGTGTTTTCTTTATGAGATTATTCCTAGTGTTGACTGGCTTTAGAGGAGTTTAAGAAACAGCATGTAATTTTGTCAGGAGAAGAGGTTGAAGCCTGAAAAGCCACACCTGGGAGATAGGTGAAAAACAGGCAAACAAACAAGCCCTAAGCTCGCAATTATTTCTCATCTGGCTGTGAGGTAACTTTTATTAATGCCAATTAATTCTTTGCTTGGGCCTGTGTGACTTCATAACCTTCTACTTAGAAGAAATCAATTGTATGAGTTCAGCTAAGAATGAACTTCCACAATAGATGTTTCCACTCTTGCCTTTCCTTTGCTCTGATAGCCCTTAAGGTGGTCTGAGGTAAAAGCTGAAGATGCATTGTAGCCTGAGGGATGATTGAATGAAAAAAAAATGGGGGGTGGGGGCAGAACCTCCTTGGATAGACCAATTTCCCACCACTGTGAGCCACAGCAATTGATTGATGAATCCTCTCTCTGTCAAGAGGCAGCCTTCAGATTTCATCACACAAATACTCATTCAACTCAAATTCTGCTTGACAAGCCTCAGACAGCTTTGTTCTGTCACAGATATCATTGGAAGGAAAACGCACCATTAATCATCCTTAATTAACTTTACCATAGTCTGCTGAGACCAATGTGCTATCTGGCTAAACCCCCGACTTAACAAGGACTCTATAATTATCAAATAGAAGCATATTTTCCAGTTCCCTCATTCCTACTGTTAGTAACTATAGGAATCCAGCATGAATGGAGTCCATGAGACATTGTGCCCACTGATTGTATCAGATAGCTTTTCAGTGGGTACATTCTTCTCTATCAAAAACATCATTTTAAATGACTGGCCTGCATGAGATGGCATTTTATATTTATACCTCCCTTGATGTTCATGTGTTATATTATTTCCTTCCCAATTCTCAGGTATCATGTGTCCTGAGATATCATTTTTAAGGAGAAGAAAGAAAACATTAAAACAACTAAAATAAAGTCTTAGTTTGCAACACAGCATTATTTGAAGCACAAAGCAGATGTTAATGGGTTGGCAAATGTATATGCACTCACATGTGTGCAAGCACATACACACTCATCACATGGTAAAATGATTTGCAATTTTGAGGAAGCATCAACAGACAGCAGAATTGTTTTGATTTTTGCTTAGCACCAGTATTATTCATTTGTCTCTTTCAAACCTATCTGTTGTGAAAGTTTGATAACCAGGGCTGTAATTCAGTGGTAATAATGAGCAACCCAAACATAAGATGTGTTCACACTTTAAATAAAAGTAAAGTAAAAATATGTGAATTAATGACAATGGTGTAAAGGCCAACATATCCCACTTGACTACAAGCAAAGTCTGCTGGGTTCCCAGAAAGGCTTCTAGCTGCTTTGCGTATTAGCCACTCTCTAATACAAAAATACACTGACAACACGTTACTATTTCAATTTATATGTTCCTCAACCCTGTTGGTCCATTTCAGGATTATGAGAAATTTAAATCTACATCACAGAATCCTCTGTTGACATTGGTTTTTCTGTGTATTACCAGGGAAGTGAGCTTTCATCATGAGGAGGGTGAACAAGAGTACTTTCTGTGTGGAAAAGAAGATAATTCAGGGTTTTTATTTGAGAGCTGCAGGTTAAGGATTTCTTAGAATGACTAATCCCTTGGTAAATGTTCTGGCATGGCATGACATGGCAGACATGGTATTTTGCCCCTTCCCCAAAGAGAAATAACAATATAATATTACAACAGAAGTTTAATCTATCATTCATAATATGCAGTATTCATTTGATAGGGTTCTGTAATTGGAGGAAGATAGGACCAGTGGCAAAGCCCACTTTGGTGGTTCATTTTACTAAAATAAATGCTAAATTGTGGTTCTATGAAAATTATATAAAGGACACGTTTTTTACGTAAGTCCTAAAGCACAGACTTTGTTCACCAATATTACTAGATTTTTGAAAAATATATGTAAATGCTAAAGCATGGAACTTGATTTTTTATTTTAATTTAATTTTACATATCAGCCACAGATTCCCTTGTTCTCCCCCGCTCCCCGCCCC
>CABHPQ010158664.1:0-15525 GCA_902168405.1 Peromyscus aztecus
GTAGACACTCTGCGTTTGATGTAAAAATAACAAAGAGGGTGGTATGCGCTTGCCTAGCATACACAAGACCCTGGTTCACCCCTGCAACACACACACACACACACACACACACACACACACACACACAAGAATCGAAAGGCCCTGGCCTGAAGTCACCCTCTGAAGTCTCTAGTTTTCACTTGTTTCTGGACCTCATCTCAGTCAGAGACTTGGTCTGGTCTCTGGCCTTCTGCACTCCCCAAAGGGACTCCAGCACCTAGGAAGCAGCTCTATGGTAGGGCCTATGTCTCTGGTCCCCTCAACCCTTCCTCACTCCCTACTTCCTGGCCCCAGAGCCTGAAATGTCAGGCCACCTCTTCTCACTCCTTCCTGGGGCCTGCTCCACAGTCTCATACACCCTGACCTGTGGTGCTATTTTGTTTGTATTCTAACAAATAAAGCTTACCTGGAGATCACAGTGCAGAGCCAGCCACTAGATAGACATAGAAGCCAGGCGGTGGTGGCACACACCTTTAATCCCAACACTTGGGAGGAGAAAGCAGGAAGATCAGGAGTTCAAGGCCACTACACAAGATTGATCCGATTTAAAAGAGAAACAGAGCCCGGTGGTGGTGGCACACACCTTTAATCCCAGCACTCAGGAGACAGAAGCAGGCGGATCTCTGTGAGTTCGAGGTCAGCCTGGTCTACAGAGTGAGTTCCAGGAAAGCCAAAGGCCCTTTCAGTCTGAGGATTCCTAGAGGTAAGAAGTCTTTCTAGTGGCTGGCTGCTCTGTTTCTCTGATCTTTCAGCTTTCACCTTGATATCTGACTCTGGGTTTTTACTATTAAGACCAATTAGAATTCACGCTACACTGACCAGCTGTGTGACTCTGGACACTTCTTTTCCCTTTCTGAGCCTCAGTTTCTTCCTCTGTGAAATGGGGTAGACCCAGGACTGCTGAGAGGCTGCAGAGGATGTGAGGGGGTTAGTACTGGTGGACAGCAAGGAGCACCATGGCTGGGCCCTGCTTCCTTGGTGGCTCCCTCACTTGCCTCCCCACAGCCAGTCAGGACTGGCCTTCCTCCACCTGGAGGGGCTGTGGGTCACTGAGGATATATCCACACTGTCCTTGAAGGCCCTGGTGACTTCCCTAAACTTCTCTGTTGCTCTTAATCTGATAGCTGCAGCCACGCTGGTCCCAAGGCTGATCTTTGAACATAGAGAGGGCCTTGTACTGGCTGGCCAGCTCCACCCTGGACCCTCTTTCCCCAGACTCCTCTCCCTCACATTCCTACCTCCCAGCTCTTCTTTTTCAATTTATTTATTTTTTAATTACACTCATGATATTCATTAATTACACTCATGACACTAATTACATTTGTGGTATTCATTGATTACATTTGCAGTATTCATTCAATAATTATATTTATGATACTCATTAGTTACATTAATTGTATTGATTTATTACAGTCATGATATTATGTCCTGATACTACTGTTCATTTGTGGGACTTTTCCATCACACAAAACAGAGATTCTGTACTTAGGAAATCATTGGTCTATATTCCTTTCTTCTCCATCTTTTTTTTTCTTTCTTTCTTTTTTTTGGTTTTTCGAGACAGGGTTTCTCTGTGTAGCTTTGCACCTTTCCTGGAACTCGCTTGGGAGACCAGGCTGGCCTCGAACTCACAGAGCTCCGCCTGCCTCTGCCTCCCGAGTGCTGGGATTAAAGGCGTGCGCCACCACCGCCCGGCGTTTCTTCTCCATCTTGAGATAACGTCTAATCTTTCTGTCTATGAATTTGTATATTCTGTATATTTCATGTAATACAATTCTATAGTACTTGTCCTTTTTTAATGTAAAAACATTTTATGTACAACTGCAGGAGAAATAATACACAGATAGCTCTTCTTGTCTCTGCAGTACGCACTGCTCCTGGACTGCTCTGTGTTTTGATTTTCTGGCTTTCTTGGTGACAGGTTTTATTTATTTATTTATTTATTTATTTATTTATTTATTTATTTGGTGAGCAAAGGACAATGGTTCAGCTGGGTGTAGCACCCAGTAAAGTCAGGTTACACACATGAGTGAATAAGAGCCACAAGGCCACTGAAGACAGAGCAGAAAGTACAGATACTGAGCCATGCAGGGGCATCCCAAGGTTAAGACCTGTCTGGGCTACAGAATGAGATCACAGCCAGCCTGGGCTGAGACTGTTATGATTTACTACTCGGGGACACAGGGGGTGTCCCGCATGTGCAGGGAAACATGCTGGGCAGATGCATGCCATGTGGGCATGGCAGTGGCGGTGGCCAATAATACACAATCCAGACGCTGCATCCACGTGCAGAGTTTATTATAATAGAGAGTAAAGAGGCAGAGAGACAGAAAGAGGGAGACAGAGAGAGGAAGGGAGCGAGAGAGGAGTGCACACCTCGTGGGAGGAAAAGTGGAAGGAGAGAAAGAGAGAAAAGGGGCGGAGTTTTTCCTTAAGAGATTTCTATGTTAGGATGCAGGGCACCCCCAAGGGGTGGGATCAGAATATTAACAGAGACCCTGTCTCAAAATTAAAAGTAAAGGCAAGGGAGCTGTGTATAGCCTGGTGATAGAGCTCTTACCTGACTTATATGTGTCCCTGGGTTCAATACCCAGGATTCGGGGGGGAGACCAAGTACTCTATGCCTGAACTACACCCCATCTCATGAATCTTTTAAATATGCCCCCACCACACTCAGAACGTTCACTGCTCTCAGAGAAACGGTCTGACCTTTGTGTATGTTGTTTCCTCTGCCTGGGACAGCCCCTCGCCATCAGCCATCAGGGCTGGTTGCTTCTTACAGGGTCTCCAGACCTAGAGAACTGGGCAGGACAGAAGTGGGGGTCTGGGGTACAGACCCTGATGGAGCCCCACTTATCTCTGCACTGATCTCCCCAGCTGGAGCTCTCACATGACAGCCCTAGAGGAGAGATTGCCTCCTTTAATTACTGACTGGCTCCCTCTGTTCCCTTTATGGTTTGCTGCGTCAGGAAGAGTTAGCATAACAGGGCTTCGTGTCCTCCTGTGCCCCCTGGAGCACCAGCCCCACAAGGGCAATGGGAAGGCTGACTCCAGGGCAGGATCTTGCAGGAATCTGGGTGGAGGCAATGCAGGCCAGGACAGCGCTTGAAGGCGGGGTCGGAGAGCAAGTGCAGCTTGGAAATGGCCTGTCTCCAGGTCTTCTGGCACAACCAGGTGGACCCTGAGTAAGAACAGGACTGTCTTTATGGTGAAGGTCCGGGTCTCATTGTCTCCCACTCTCCTCCCATCTCTCAAATCATTTCCTCTTCCTAGGTCAGTTTCCTGTGTAGGGACCAGGAGAAGGGGCTGTCAGAGCATCCAAGAGTCCTGGGTGAGGCTCACCAGAAAGCTCTAGAACTGCTAGAACAACACAGGGATTCCTGAGTGTGGCAACACATGCCCCTGAGGCAAAAGTGGGAAGACCTAGAGTTCTGGGCTAGGCTGGGCTAAACAGTCAGATTTGTGTCTCAAAACCAAACAGAAAAAAGGGAAAAGAAGGCTTGGAGTCTGCTTGAGACCACCCAATTGGGTGAGTGCTGGTATGGGACCAGTTCAAGGACATACATATGGTGGGGGGAAAGGGATCCCCCCACTTCCTCTATTTAAGGAGGAACCGGCTAGGCTGATTCAGCTCTCACTTGCTGGCTGGGTGGCCTTGGGCAGGGGACTCTTCTTCCTCACCTACTCATCGAGGACACTAGTGTGGAGTGGGTGAACTTCCTTGGCTATGACTATCTAAAAATGTCACATCTGCTGACTTTTCCAATTCACGTGAAATTAACTATGGACATGGCATCCCAGAGTCATCTTCCCATCCACGGGTCAAAGCCCGGTCTATATGCTCTCCCTCTAAACTGTTTATATCCTCGGCAAATTTCTCTCTTGAATTTTCAGGTCTCGGTTTATAAAAACTCTCTATGTACTAAAGAAGCAAGCCTTTGTCTGCTCTGCCCTGATCTCTCCCAGCCCGTCACTTGTCTCTTGACCTTGCTCTTGGTATTTTTTGCAGAAGTATTTTGTTTACCTGTCTTATTGCATTTGTGTGTTTTAACGTGTCTGAAATTGAATGTATCAAACTTTTCCTTCGTGGTGCCAGGATTTCTGAGTCCCACTGGGCAAAACCTTGCCCAGTTGAAGGTTATCCGTGAACAAATGCATCTATGTTCTGCTGATAAAAAGCCAGCTTGTTGATGATAAATTTGAACTGTCTCACAGGTGTCCTTCTCCCCCAGCCCTTTTGCAGCCTGACCTGGAGGACAGACAGCGTCTGGTTCAGGCTGCCCACAATGGCCCTCCTGACACACCTGCTGGTCTGCGTCTTTGGCATGGGCTCCTGGGTAGCCATCAACGGGCTCTGGGTGGAGCTGCCCCTGCTGGTGACCGAGTTGCCCGAGAGCTGGGACCTGCCCTCCTACCTCACCGTGGTCATCCAGCTGGCCAACATAGGCCCCCTCCTATTCACCCTGTTACACCGCTTCCAACCTGGCTGCCTGTCTGAGGTGCCCGTGATCTTCCTCATCCTGTGCATAGGCACAGCTGCCTGCATCCTCTTGGCCTTCCTGTGGAACACAACCTCCTGGATACAGGGCGGACGCCACAGTGTGGCCTTCATCGTCCTCACCTTCTTCCTGGCCCTGGTGGACTGCACCTCCTCTGTCACTTTCCTGCCCTTCATGAGCCAGCTGCCCACATACTATCTCACCACCTTCTTCATAGGAGAGGGGCTCAGTGGCCTCCTGCCTGCTCTGGTGGCTCTTGCCCAAGGCTCAGGCATCACCACCTGTATCAATGCCACACAGACACCAGGCACCACCTTGAGCCCTGTGACCACAGTGGAGACCCACGTCACCCAGGTACCGAGTGTGATCCAGAGCCATTGTTATGCTGTGCGTGGTCCCCAGTATAGGGAACGGGAAATTGACTTCCTTTATTTTCGTATGCCACCATACAAGTGTGGAGGTCAGAGGACAGCTTCGTAGAGGCAGTTCTCTCTCCCCAAGAACTTTACAAGTGTTCTAGGGACGGAGTGCGGTTGCCAGCCTTGCACGGCACATGCCTTCCTGCTGAGCCATCCTGCCAGCTAGGGGCTACAGATTAATAGTGTGTCAGGTGAGTGGACAGCAGAAAGACCATTTTAAGTGTGTGCGTGTTGGAGGTTCATCAGAGTTTGAGATTCAAAGGCGCACCAGGAGACAGGGGTTCAAACCTTCCCAAACAGCAGAAAGAGACAGTGGCTTGTGGCTCATCGGAGTGTGGAGATGTACTCTGGGAGGAGGGGAGAGGTGGCTGATGAGCAAAGGTGGCCTGTCATAAACTCAGATGGAATCTGACAAGTGACAAAAGTCCTGAAAATGTCCACTCTGTGTGTCCCAACCCAACCAGTTTAGAGTAGCCAGTATTAAAGAAGTCTAAGAGTGACACAGTCTGGTCTTTTAGATAGACTGGAGGATATCTCGAGCCTCCAGATAAAATCATGTAGACCAGGGAAACGAGAACCTAAGGTCAAGATGTCTCTAACCTCCCCAGACCTGGATTTTTATCTGGGAATCTGACGTAGCACATGCTTCCCACAATGACGTGGCTAACGGCAGCTTTTTCCCTCCACAGACAACCCACAGCCCTTCTTCCCTGTCACCCCTCGCCTGGCACCTGGAGCGTCACTACCTGGCCCCACGCTTCTCACCACTGCTGTTCTTCCTGCTGCTCTCCTTCCTGACGGGCTGCTGCCTGGTCGCCTTTTTCCTTCTGCAGCGGCAGCCCTGGGGACGGCTAGGCTCCATAGAGGACCTTCTCCACTCCCAGGTCACCCTGCACTCCATCAGGCCACGAGACACAGAGGACACCGGCTCACTGGGTACCTATGTGAGCAGCCCAGGCAAGGAGTCGGCGGAAGCCAGGGCAGCCCCCCTCCGCCCAGCCCAGCTGGCCTTCATCTACTCTGTGGTGGCCTTTGTCAACGCGCTCACCAATGGTGTGCTGCCTTCGGTGCAGACCTACTCCTGCCTGCCGTATGGGCCTGTTGCCTATCACCTGTCTGCCACCCTCAGCTCCGTGGCCAGCCCTCTCGCCTGCTTCCTCCCCACCTTCCTGCCTAACAGGTACCCTGCCTAACCCAGGGAAACTCTGAGAGTGGGGATCGCGCCGTTTCAGAACACCAAGTGCCCAGCCCCACCTATGGGGTGATGTGTGGGGTGGTGGGCATATGGTCTCCTGGAGGCATGGGATAGCATGCTTGGCCCCTGTGCCTCCAGGGTGCCTATCTGAAAAACTGGAGTGGCAGCGTTTCCTCCTATGATGGCTAGGAATGTGATATAGGTTGTTCTTTATCAGCGCCTGGCACTTTCCAGTGTCTCAGCAGCAGGGCCCCCAGTCCATGAGGAGTGACAGTCGGCTGCTGAGGTGGACACATAGAACTCTGAGACCTAGAGGGAGGGACGGAGCTGGGCTTGTTCAGCCTTGCCCTCCTGCCTCTGGCCCAGCCAGCTCCCATCAAGTTGCACTTCTAGGATAGCTAGGCGGGCTATCAGATGTAATGCAGGCTACCAGAGCAGGCTGGGCCCCTGGCTCAAAAGTATAAGCTTCACCCTGGAAACCTGACTGGGGCCATGGCAATGAAGAAATGACAGACATGTACAGAAAAGCTGGGATCGGGTGAGTTGTGCTCACTCTGATGGAGGGCACCCACTACACCACCCAGATCTCATGTTTCTTATGGCAGCACAGGAGAAGAGTTCGTCTGGGTAGGAGGTTTCTGTAGGGGCGTGGTCTCAGGTTACAGTCATAGGGGAAGTGTCTTAGTTAGGGTTTTATTGCTGAGATGAGACACTGACCAGTATGCAAGTTAGGGAGGAAAGGGTGTATTTGGCTTACACTTCCAGATCATAGTTGGTCATTGGAGAACATCAGAACAGGAATTCAAACAGGGCAGGATCCCGGAGGCAGAAGCCATGGTGGGGTGCTGCTTACTGGCTTGCTTCCCCTGGCTTGCTCGGCCGACTTTCTTACAGAACCCCAGGACCACCTGCCCAGGGATGGTACCGCTCACCATGGGCTGGGCTGTCCCCCATTGATCACTAATTTCTCAATTAGTGATCACTGCCTTATAGCTGGATCTCATGGAGGCATTTCCTCAACTGAGGCTCTTTCCTTTATGATGACTCTGGTTTGTGTCAAGTTGACACACAAAACCAGCCAGTACAGAAAGTGAAAGGTGCAGGAGACAGTTTCTATGTATACTGGCCAATCGCTCCTAAACACTCATTCATGGACCCAGGAAGAGGATGCCATTTTTCTGAGCCTCACCCAAGGAAAGTGGTGTCCTCAGCTGCCAGCCAGATTCTGATAGAATTCTGGAAAGTCACCTCCCGAGCTCATGGCTGATCTCCCAGACAGATGACAGACACCCCTGAGAGTAAGGGAGGGTCCTGGAGAAAGCCCTGAAGAGATCAAAGCCCCTTCTGGTGGCTTCCTGGCAAGGAGCTGGTACCATGAAGAAAATGATAGCCAACACAACACCCATGGCTGGGAAGCCGCCTGGCACCTGTGCCCCATCCACCCCTCCAGGGCACCTCTGCCCACCACACCCCCAAGAACAGGTCAAAGATGGGTCAAGGACCAGTCTCAAGGTTTGGGTGGTTGAACCGTGATCTGGTATGAACATATGAGGTACCTTGACTCTTGGTGTCCTCCTTAACCTAAGTAGCCTGGGATCGTTTTCCATAAAGGTCTAACTTAACCCTGGAAGCTACTCCTTGGGGCCTGGGTGAAGGGGACAGACACCAGGCTTCTCAACTCCTCTCATGTCCTTCTCCACTCCTTCACAGGTCACTGTTGTTTCTGGGGTTGCTCACGGTGCTGGGAACCAGCTTTGGGGCCTACAACATGGCCATGGCTGCCATGAGCCCCTGCCCCATCCTGCAGGGTCACTGGGGTGGAGAAGTCCTCATCGTAAGTATCCCCTCCCTGACTCCCATTTCTCAAGGCCAGGGGACCCCTTTCTGTTAGCCTAAGTCTTCTAGTGGTTCTCATAAAAGTGGGGACTTAGGGAGGTGAAGTTGCCGTGAATGCTACCTCCCCCATAGGCACCCCGACTTAATCATTTGGGGGAGGGAAGAGACGCCTGGGTTTCCTTTTACTGTGGAGGGATAGCTCCTGTGGCCCCTTAGCCCTTCAGGGTCACCTCCATAGGACCTCATTTGTAATAAGGAGTCATTTCATCTCCCTTAGCCCATGAGGTTGCCCTGCCCTAGGGTACGCCCTTGAGTCCTCTTCCTCCTGCATCTCCCCTGGTGACCTGCCCTAGGGTACGCCCTTGAGTCCTCTTCCTCCTGCATCTCCCCTGGTGACCTGCCCTAGGGTACGCCCTTGAGTCCTCTTCCTCCTGCATCTCCCCTGGTGCCCTTGTCCCCGCAGGTGCTCTCCTGGGTGCTGTTTGCAGCCTGCCTCAGCTATGTCAAGGTGATGCTGGGTGTGATCTTGCGTGACCGGAGCCGCAGTGCCCTCTTGTGGTGTGGGGCAGCAGTGCAGCTGGGCTCCCTGATCGGCGCCCTGCTCATGTTCCCACTGGTTAATGTGCTGAAGCTCTTCTCATCTGCTAACTACTGCAGCCTGGACTGTTCAGTCTAGCCTCACTTGGCCACCACAGGACACCAGGACACCATCGCTGAGGTGGAAAACCAGAACCCAGAGAGGCAAGGTTAACAACCCCTGCCCCCTTCTCCGTGAGGGCATAGATCTGGGTCCGAGATTTTTTACACAAAAGGCCTCCTCCTGACCTGGAGTGGAAACGAGCAGCCCTCCCCCAAAACTGTGCCCCAGTGCTGATGAGCCCCAGCTGCGGACTTCATTTATGGACTTCTGAGAGATCTGGTTTGTAGCATTCAGTTGGAGGCAGCCCAAGGACATTAGGGGGAGATCTCTAAGAGATTAAGTTTCCCCTTGCCTGCTGTGAGAACTTAGGGAAGTCGACTCTCTAGGCCTGTTTCCTCATTAAAGGAGGGCTGTAGTAAGCAGCCTTTAGCTTGTAGGTTTAATCTAGCAGGTTCTCCTGAACTCTCTCCTGCGTGGACACTCTTCTTAACACAGGCCAGAAGCGGTCAGAGGGCTTAGGAAGGCCCCTGCCTCCATCCCTTTTCTGTGTCCCAAGAAAGAACCTCTACAGGACACTGGCTACAGAAACTCCAAGCATCTTGGCCCTGGGTCCCAGTACAGCTCTCCGCCCTCCCTGTCCCCCAGGATAGTGAGACCCTAAGATAAGTTGAGGGAAACCCTGCCTCTGAAAGTGAACCCACCCGGATGCATAGTGGCCAGTGAAGACCTTTAGAGGGTGTCTCAGGCAGGAGGGGTGTTGCTTGTAATTATTATTCGGTTTTTGTATTTTGTTCCTTTTTTATAAAAATTAAAACTTTCTATGCTTTTATACTAGGGGCGGTGTACACACAAGAAGGCTACACTGTATCGGTTTAATTCTAATCAGTTTTCAGTCAAGGCTGAGAACCACAGAAACAGAGCAGAGAGGCCTGGGGCCAGCCCACTTTTCGGGACTGTTGTCCATCCGCTGGCGCCACCCCCCACTGCTCTCCACTTCTAAAGTAGGGTTGGAGAGATGGCTCAGCCATTTAAGGCTAAGTCCCACAACAAAAGTCAAACATTTAAATGGTGCTTATCCAGTTGTTCTTGGTATGTGCCCACGCATAGGTGGGGCCTGGTGGGCGGTGCGGTCTGGAATCCCACTACTCTGGAGGCTGAAGCAGGGCAATCAAGAGTTCAAGAAATCCAGCCAGGCTTGGTGACATCTAGCCAGGTTTGGTGACATCCACCTTTAATCCCAGCACTCAAGAGGCAGAGTTCCCCCAGATCTCTGTGACTTCAAGGCCACCTTAGTCTGCATAGTGAGCTCTAGGCAAGCCAGGAAGGGCTAAATCGTGAGATCAGTCTCCACAAAACAAAACAGCGTGTACACATACAAAAACAAACACTTTCATTACTTCCTGTTCACCCTTCCAAAGGGGCAGGACCTCAAGACACAGAGTCACAAACCATTGTTCATCTTACACTTTTTGCTTCAGTGAAAACAGAAACTGCTCATTCTTTATCCTGGGTTGTATAACACTCCACGGAGTGCCAAGTTACTCATCCATATTTGAAGTACTTTCCCTTACGCAGCCAATCCGGATGTGGCCATGGGTATCCAGAGAGCAGCACAGACGAGGAAAGTGGTCCAAGAGTAACCGGTGAGCGCAGACCGCACATGCAGCAGAGTGCCATCCGGGCTCACACGCTCTGTCGAGGGTAAGCCAGGGTGTGCTGGCATTTGGGAAGTTGCCTCCACCTAGGGACCTGGTCTGGTTTGTCTATTGCCCCATCTTAGGAGCCTCCAGCCTATAAACTGGCCCTTGCCAGCCTGGCTCAGCAGCTTCTCAGCATACAGGTGGGAAGAGCGTCACTCCCAGGATTCTTAGGGGTGACATTGAGCAGCTGTGTATACAAAGTGCTCAGTGGTACCTCCTCAAACAGTAGGTGGTCTGCCCACCATAACCCTTGATGCCCCTGAGCTATACTTCTGCCCACAACACCACCCCAGGGTGAGTCTGGCTGGCCAGTGAGCTCCAGACAAGGACCCTGTCTCTGCCTCCTCAACACTAGGATTAGAAGCGTGCACCATCACCATGTCCAGCTTGTGGGCTGTGGGGATTGAACTCAGGTTCTTACTCTTGCAACTTCTTTACTGACAGAGTCACCCCCCCCCCCAAGCCCCATGAATCCAGTCTTGAGTCTGGCCCAAGATGTGGGGTGTTGCTATAGCCCACTGAATGGGTAGCCAACAAGTGCCACCACAGAGGGCCTGTGGTCCCAGCTGCTGGGAAGGCCAAGGTAGAAGAGTCACTTGAGCCCAGGAACTTAAGGGTAACCTGGGCAATATGACAAGGCCCTGTCTTTTTTTTTAATAAAAAAAGAAAGATCAGGACTCTGGCCTTACCCTGGAGTTGGCATGGGGCTTGGCTAAAGATGCTGCCCCATGCAGGGTGAAGCCTGAGAGGGCTTCTGCAGAAATGCCTCCTTGAGCATTCAGAGCAGCGCAGTGTGTTGCCTTGGGTGTATTTTGTGGGGTAACCTTGAAAGGACCATAAAAGATGCACGCTAGCTAAGAAGCCACTAGGGTGCTCTGGGGAAAAAGCCCTACCCTGGCAGGGGCCTTGGCTGGGTGAGCTGGGCATGGACCAGGGCAGCACAGACAGGGATGCAGACCTCGCCCTTCCTTCTGCTCATGTAGGAATGTCTTCAGGACCTGGTGACTCCTGGAACAAAGGGACTCAGGAACAGGACAGAACAGCCAGGCTAGCAGATGTGGGAAGTGAGGGGAGAGGGGAGCTAGAGTCAGGGTGAGGTCCCTGCCTCTGTCCCGGGAACCCCAATGGAAGCCACTGCAATCCCTCAAAGTGGGGGGCCCCTGGGGGGAGTCTCTCCAGCCATTTTGTTGGTGATGGTTTCACCAGGGAGATTTTCAGAATGACCCAGAAGAAACCAGAACTAGACACCAGCCCATGCATTGGCTCCCTGGAAACCTAGCCCAGCCAGACCTACCTTTGATTTGGGCAAGTCCAGTCTCTGCCCAGGAATCTTGGATCTCCACCCAGTTCCTGCCCAGCTGGTCCTTCCTTCCTGACCTGGGGCAACCCAAAGCTTTATAGGGTAAAACACTCCCACTGGGTGTGACCTTACTTACACTTTTAAAGACGTGTGTGTGTGTGTGTGTGTGTGTGTGTGTGTGTGTGTGTCCTAGCCTGTGCACGGAAACAGCCCAAGCCTGAACTGTTCACCCCACACTCCACCCTGCCTCGCCCTAAGAAGAGTCACAGAGGACACGCACACCTTAATTCCTGGAGCTAGGGAACATGCAGGGCACAGATGACTTTGCAAACAGATAAAGGTGATAGGCTCTAAAGTTGAGGATTCTGTAGAAATCCCCGAGAGGGCTCCATAAATCCACATCAACCTCTGCAGAGAATCACACGAGACGCCAAAGGCAAGGCATAGAAGTCTGGGGCAAACAAGAGAAACCGGGAGCCCTCAGTGGCTGGCTAGGCTCCGAAGTGGAACCCATGCAGAGGTGCTGGGGGCGGACCAGAATATCATCTTGCAAATGCACATTGGTTTCTGACCACAGTTTTAGAGAGTTCAAAGGAGGTCATCTCTCCTAGAGCCTCCACGAGGGGCCCATCCTCATGTTAATGCTGGGAGACCTTGGCTGATTCTAACCTACGAAACTACAGTCAATTTGAATTTCGATTGGTTGATATATTTAGCAGGGGTCTCACCGTGTATTGTAACCTAGGCTGGCCTCAAACTCTTCATCCTCCTGAGAGCCAGGATCAAGGTGTGTACCTCTATACCCACACTTTCATAGCTGCTACTATGTGGTAGCTTCTTGCAGCATCAGTAAAAAAAAAAAAAAAATAGGGGATGGTATTCCCTCTTGAGGTCACACAGCCCCTCACTCTTACAAAGTGTGTCCTCGTGCATCCCGATGGCCACAGAGCATCCCAGGCTGTAGATGTGGACACTCAGGTCCAGATGAGAGGAGGGCCAGCAGCAGAGTCCCCTGGAAAAGGTGCTGCTAATTCAGGATACAAAATGATGGGTAGGGAGCTGAAGAGATGGTTCAGAGGTTAAGAGTACTTAATGCTCTTCCAGAGGACCAGGGTTCAGGTCCCAGCACACATACATTGGGCAGCTCACAGACCCCTGAAACTCCAGTTCCAAGGGATCTGATGCCTTCTTCTGGCTTCCTTGGACACCACATTCACATGGCATGCATGGGCAGGCTCTGAGTTCTTCCTGTCGAGCTGGGACATAAATGCTGAGGCTCACCCTTTAGATTTGTCCAGAGGAAAGAGGGCCCAAGAAGATGGAAACAGAAAATCAGGACAGGGTGGCTTTGGGGACAAGTGCACAGTCATCTAAATCAGGCTCACACATTTCCTTGGGGGTCAGTCCTCCCTGGAACCGCTAAGCACCCCACCTGCCCATCTCCACAGGAGATCTGCCCTGGCAACCATCTTCATCATGGCTGTAAAGGCCCTCCCTGCTGCCGGGCCTGCTTCGCCCCAGGATCAGAGGCCACTCTGGCCACCTACTGTGGCGGGGCCTTCCCAGGAGTGGGCTCCACCCTCCGCTTTCCTCATTCCGTTCTCACAGAAGCCCTCAGAAAGTCTTCCTATGTTCAGTCCAGGTTTGCGTGGAAGGAAACCGGAGCCCAGCCTGGCACTGGTGCAGCACTGTTTTAATCCCGACCAACACTCAGGAGGCAGAGGCAGGTGGATCTCTGTGAGTTCAAGGCCAACCTGGTCTACAGTGAGTTCTAGGATAGCAGGGCCACATAGGGAGATCATTTCACAAAACAAAACAAACAAAAACAAAACCCACCAATTAAAAAAGGAAGGAAGGAAGGAAGGAACTGAAGCTCAGAGGGCTTAAACACCTCGCCTGGACCTCAGCACCAGTCTTGATTCTTAAGCTCCCCAAAGGAAAAACAGCAGGACAACAAGCAGGCAAGACGGCTCAGCAGGTAAAGAGGCTTGCTGTCAAGCCTGAGAACTGGAGTTCGATCCCCAGAACCCACCTGGTAGAGGGAGGGAAAACAGAAACAACTCCTACAAATTGCCCATTGACCCCCCCACACACACTGTGGCATGTGCATCCCCACCACACAGAAGGTGACTTTTGAAAGAGAAAACCACAGCACCAAGGAAGCAAGAATGCGGTCGTCTCTCTAGTCCCCTATGTGCTGGTTTGGAGGCCTGTTGGTCAGTCCCTCTCAGAGCTAACCTACCTAACAGCCGCCTGAGCCTGGCTTTCTGACTTCTCAAGGGTGCTCAGCAGCCCAGAGCAGAGACCACAGTGCCCTGGCTTCCTTCCGTCTAGGGTTGGCCACATTAAGGCAAAGGGGATATGGTTAGGAGTAAAATGCTGGGACAGGACTTGGACCCACAGATCGAGATAAAACACACATGTGCGCTCACCCAGAGCAGCCCACTGTTCACTAGGTGACTGGAGGAGACGAAGAGCTTCAGGGCTTCAGGTGTTTTTTTTTTTTTTTTCCTTTTGACACTTTTCTGTACTTTGACTTTTTCTTTGACTATGCATTCTTTCAAAATTCAATAAAATCTAAAGAAAGGGAGAAGACTATAAGTAGCCACTATTGTTCAATCCACCTTCAGCAGCTTCCACTGGGCTCCCAAGGTCACCTGCATCTGACGTAGTTTCTTTCTTTTTTTTTCCCCCAATAGTTGGCTGTGTTTCCTGTGAACTATGGACTTTCTTTGTTTCAGAGGTTGTCTCCAGACAGGGCTCCCTGCCTCTATGCAGAGTGACCTCTTTTCCTCCCTAGACTAGTGGGCTAGGCTTTGCTTCAGGGCCTGCTGAGGGTGGTCTGTGCCCCCTCTGACTGGAGGCAATGGGGACAGCACGGTCATGGATGAGATTATCCCCACCTCTCTGGGCACGTGGCCGGGCATCGGGCTTGCACAACCTGGCTTCTAGCTCTGCTTCCTTCTCAGCGGCAGTGCGGCCCTCAGGGAGCTTGCTGTACCTTTTAGGATTGCTGTCTCATCCTTTGAAAATAGTTAAGAGGCCAGAGGCCAGAATCTGTGTGGGCAAAAGGATAGGAAGTCCATCAGGTGCTCACACTGTGTGCCAGGTACCTTCATTTCTTTCCTTCTTCATTAGTTTTTAAACACAATGTTTTTACCAGTGTGTGTGTGTGTGTGTGTGTGTGTGTGTGTGTGTGTGTGTGTGTGTGTGTGTATATACACGCAACAGTGTGGAGGCCGGAGAATAATTTGAAAGTCAGTTTTCTCCTACCATGTAGGTCCTAGGGATTGAACTCGGGTTATCACGCCTAACAGCAAGTGCCTTTACCTTCTGCGCCGTCTTGCCAGCCCGGTTTAGCTTTCTAAAGACAGGATCTCACTGCGTAACCCAGTTTGGCCTCAGACTTAATACCCTTGCCTATGGCTCCTTAAATGCTGGCGTGAGCCACCACTTCCAGCTGCTGGGTACTAGTGCCTACTAAGAGTTGGTGAATTTATTCTCTGAAGAATGACTGAGGCCATGCCTGGATAGCTGCCCCAGATTCTTTTTGGAAGCACAAAACCCTCTGGCTAGCTCTCCCGAGGGAAAACGTGCCTTGGCCTCTTGGAGGCCCAGTAGCAGATGGGAAGTGATTGAGAATAAGATGGACAGTGAAAGAGGAGGGGACTCCACACACTCCTCCCACCCCTCACTGGTGCCCGTGTAGGGGCCTCCGCCCAGTCCTTCCATCCGTGACAAACTCGGCCAGTTTCTCCACCAACCAGAGTCTGAATGAGACCCATGAGTTTCTCTGCTCAAAAGCTTGTGAAAGAAATGATACAGCGGATTTTCTAGCCCCAGGACTCCAACAGGCCTTGTAACTTCGGTCATGGACTTTGGACCTCAGTTAGAGGG